>VKOC01019762.1:0-13648 GCA_009364415.1 Spea multiplicata | reverse complement strand
AAACACCCCATTAACCACAGCTGCTCCTAAACACCCCATTAACCATAACTGCCCCTAAATTAACCCCCACCTCCCCTAACTTTCAGTAGCCCAAATAATATATATATAGATACACATTTATATATCATATACTTACAGTTAGATGAGTGTCACAGCCATGTGGTTCTGGCCTGGAGAAGGAAGGGGCGGGGCCAGTTGTCACGGTGATTACAGGGAGGGGGAGTAAGTAGGAGCTGCTGCTGTGAGACGGTGAGTCAGACTAAACGGATTATATAATGAGGGGGATTTTTCAGAGCGTTTGCTCTGAAAAACCCCTAATTTTATAATCGATAATAATCGATTCAACTAATCGATAATGAAATTCGTTGCCAACGAATTTCATTATCGATTATTATCGATTTTATCGATTAGTTGTTGCAGCCCTAAACAAAACCATACAGGACTATGAACGTAGTAGACAGCATGTACAGAACAATAGACCTGATGTAATATGTGTATGAGAGGGAAGACCAGTCGTAGGAGACATCGAAGGTCTAACAAAGAAGGCACTTATCGTGAGAGGGTACATGTCCATAAAAGCGTGAGAGTGGTAATCGAGGGGCATAACCCCATGGGCAGCAGGGGGCAAGGAGGCACCCCTATGAAATATGTGAGACAAGGAGACGGTACGTGTGAATGTGCTTAAAAAAAAAAAAAAGTGATAAAAACATAAACAAGAAGCAATGTACAAATAATACACAATATGATCACCACTGAGGTTGAGAGGGTCTAAAAGAAATGTACAATAGCCAACCCTAAGGGCATGCCTTACGTAACATGAGCTGCCGTGTGGTCTAGAAGGAGTCCACCAAGAGTGTCTCTTGGGGGATGGCAGCCGAAGACCTGGGTGATCCCGAAAATGAAAAGTCCAGCGAAGCAAGCCGTAGCAGCAGAATGCGCCCATCCGAAGGAGCGAGGAAACAAAGACAATAGGGTCAAAGGGCGCGGGCGCAGGGGATCGCAGGGTGTAGCCAGGTCCCTCCAAATCAGGAGATGCAGGGTCGCGATGAGGAAAAGAGGAGCTCTCGCAGGAGGCATCTGCTGACGTTTGCGGCGGCGAGAAGAGGTGATCCACTCCGAGGACGAGTCCCTGAGAGGAGCCGGTGCAAGGAAAGACGCCTCCCAATCCAGAACATGCATCCGTGGCAGGCCCAGAGCTTGCAGGAATGTCGGGGCATCTGATGCTTGGCGTAGTACGTAGGCCTTAGAGTTCTTGCGAGCAATCAGGGCAAAGGGGAAGCCCCACTGATAGGATATTGAAGCTTCCCGCAGCACCGCCGTCAGGGGCTTCAGCGCCCGTCGCGTCTGTAGCGTTATAGGCGACAAATCAGGAAATAAAGATATGTCCGACTCTTGCCACTTAATGGACAGGCTGGAGCGACAACCACGGAGGATCTGCTCCTTCACCGGGTAGTCGTGTAGGCGGCATATAACGTCCCTCGGCGGACCGTCCGGATCTCCCCGCGGTCTCAAGGCTCGGTGAGCTCTATCAAACTTGATGCATGTGTCAGGGGCCCTCTGAAGTATAGTGTTAAAGATGTGTTGTAAGGTAGAGTGTAAATCTTCAGGCAGAACCGATTCCGGAATGCCGCGGACTCGCAGGTTGTTTCTGCGGCCCCTATTGTCTAGGTCTTCCAGGCGGCGGGAGAGCTGCTTAACCGCATCTGCTTGGGAAGTTACCTGTTGCGTCAGCTGGTCCACCGTATCCATAATCTTGGCGGCGTCTGCTTCCGTAGCAGTGACTCGGGCTCCCAGCTGGCGGACATCCGATTTAATTTCGGACAGCGTCTCCCGTATACCCTGTTTGGCTTTCTCAATCAGAGGAATCATCTCTTCCTTTGTAGGCAGCAATTGCAGAGCGTGACGGATGGCCGGGTCAAGCAGGTGAGAGGCCTCAGAGCCTCCCTCCTCCACACAATCCTCGCGGGAGCTGGTGGGAGAAGGCGCCATCTTGGAGAGAGGGTCTCCGGAGTCCGCGTCTGCAGACCCCTGAAAATAGGAGCGGACAGAGGTAAGTGCTGTCCTGTCTCGCTGCGGCTGTGATCGGGGGGGTTCCCGGAGATCTTTTGGTCTTCCCCATCTCAGCAAAAAGTTAGAAAGTCATATTTTAAGCGGAATAAAGGGGAGAGGTGCTGCAGAGCACAAGGCTTAAGCAGCCATCTTGGTAAGCAGCAAGCCACGACCCCCTGGCAAAAAAGTATTTAGTCAGCCACCAATTGTGCAAGTTCTCCCACTTAAAAAGATGAGAGAGGCCTGTAATTTTCACCATAGGTACACTTCAACTATGAGAGACAGAATGGGGGGAAAGAATACAGGAAATCACATTGTAGGATTTCTAATGAATTCATTGGTAAATTCCTCGGTAAAATAAGTATTTGGTCACCTACAAACAAGCAAGATATCTGGCTCTCACAGACCTGTAACATCTTCTTTAAGAGTCTCCTCTGTCCTCCACTCGTTACCTGTATTAATGGCACCTGTTTGAACTTGTTATCAGTATAAAAGACACCTGTCCACAACCTCAAACAGTCACACTCCAAACCCCACTATGGCCAAGACCAAAGAGCTGTCGAAGGACACCAGAAACAAAATTGTAGACCTGCACCAGGCTGGGAAGACTGAATCTGCAATAGGCAAGCAGCTTGGTGTGAAGAAATCAACTGTTGGAGCAATTATTCGAAAATGGAAGACATACAGAACCACTGATAATCTCCCTCGATCTGGGGCTCCAAGCAAGATCTCACCCCATGGTGTCAAAATGACCACAAGAACGGTGGACAAAAATCCCAGAACCTAACGGGGGGACCTAGTGAATTACCTGCAGAGAGCTGAACCCAAAGTAGCAAAGACTACCATCAGTAAGAAACTACCCCGCCAGGGACTCAAAGTGCAGTACCAGACTTTGTTGTCTTATTCTGTCTCTCATAATTGAGAGTGTACCTATGGTGAAAATTACAGGCATCTCTCATCTTTGTAAGTGGGGGAACTTGCACAATTTTTGGCTGACAATTTTTTGCCCCACAGTATCCTATCCCCAACCAGCATTGAAATGGATCCTATCCTCAACACCTGTAGATGGTAAAACAGTGCAGCGATTTGTCGGTTTTGCCCCTTCACCTTACTTACATTGTTGAGTCCTGCGGTGCGAGCGGGCGGCGTCCGTCTTCCCGTGGTGCGCGCTTCACAGCTGAGCGCCGGGATATTCTGGCACTCAGCATGAAACGCGGCACCGCGATGGAGTCACGGAGAGTGAGGGGCGCTTGTATGTAGGTAGTGTGTACCGTGCATTGTAACCCGACACCATTTAACCCACCAAATAATGACACGGAGACTGAGATTGGATAAAGCAGGCCACAGCACAATTTTATTATAAAACCATAAAACACTGTGTTGGCCCAAAACACCATAAACCAATAAGAACAATATACAATAACCGATAAATAATAAATACAAATATACAAATATACATAACACATTACCATAACATATTCAAACATAACCAACACAGGAACCGAATTAACCCCGTCCTTGCCGGCCTCTCACACTGCACAATCCAGACCACAGGTACTCACCTCCCCCCTCGTCCAAACAAAATTGACAGCTACCTTTCGCTGTCCCACCACCAATGCTAACCACCAGCCGTCCAACAAGCTCGGTGGGCACGTCCAATAAAACACCAGAGGTTAGGGGAGGATTGAGCCTTCCATTACACCAGCATCCAAACTCCATCACTTACCAAAACCAGACCGGCAAGGACACACAAACCGCCACAAAACCCCGCTGTTTAAACCCCTTAAATCAGCGGGGGCCCCCACCAGCACACGCCATGGCCTGACCGATAGCCTCCTGCAGAGCCAAATTGAAAAGATCCAAACCGATGTCATTCAAATGAACGCCATCACTCCGAAACAAATTAGCCGCGTCCCTCTCAAACACCCTATGCCGAACCGTCACACCATTAACGCTAGCCACAAACTTGGAAATCCAACGATTAAACTTAACCCGCGACCGCTCCAGGGCCCGCTGATTAGTCGCCACCCGCCAAAAATTCCGAGACACCACCTCGGACCACACCAACCGGACATCAGGAAACAACACCATAAGCCTAGCAAGGTCCCGAAGAACCGTATCCCCCAGGGACCTAACCGGGACTACCCCAAGATCATTCCCCCCGAGGTGAATCACCAGGACCGAGGGAGGACCCAACAACCGAGACAACCGGACCAGCTCAGGGAGGAGATGAACCCACAGCATCCCCCGTTTCCCGAACCACCGCACCTCAACCGCAAGAGGAGAGAACCCCAACTGCTCCCCGTTCGGGCGAACTGCCGCCCGCCTCCTGGCCCAGAAGATGAAGGAATGTCCAACGAGCCAGACTTGAGGGAGAACCACACCTACAAAAAACAGAGAACATTAAACAGGCATATCCAAACGAACATATGACCTAAAACAACCCGATCGCCAGCGCCCAATACGTTGCACAGAGGAATCAGGCAAACCAACCCGGGTAGCCTCCGTGGCTGCACCAATCCGAAAGGAATGACTACCGAAAGACCCGGCAGGAACACCCAAGACTGACAGCGACTTCCGAAAAACGCTGACGAACTGGAAATGGGATAAAAACGACCCGTCCTGATGCACCAACAGCGGACCCCCCACCGCCGGGCGTACCAAGAGAAACTCGTGAACCGATGACATCGGGCAAATCGGTGAGCCCGCAATGGCACCCAAACGAACACAAGACCCCCTACCCAGGATATCCGTCTTCGAGCGCCGAAAATGGCGGGGCCGAACAACACCCGCCGTCGCCGCAGCCAGCCGCCGGCTAAAAACCCGACCCATCGGCAAAATGCGACAAGCGAAGTTCAACTTCCCCAACAGCGATTGCAACTGACAAAGCTGAACCTTCCTCATCCCCCGCACCCTGGCAACAAACCCCTTCAAGTCGACCAGCTTATCAACAGGCAAGCGGCACTCCATCGCCACAGAATCGATCTCGATTCCAAGGAAACTCAGACAGGTCGAGGGACCCTCCATCTTGTCGGCCGCCAGAGGAACACCAAAACGACACATCACGGCCTGTACAGTGTGAAGGAGACGAAGACAATCCCCCGAATCCCCCGACCCGATACACAAGAAATCATCCAGATAATGCAGGATAGAAGCCAAACCCGCCTCCTCCCGAACAACCCACTCCAAAAACGTGCTAAAACATTCGACATAGGAGCAGGATATAGAACAACCCATCGGGAGGCACATATCAACATAAAAACAACCCTCAAACTGACAACCCAACAAATGATGGCATGCCGGGTGAACTGGGAGAAGGCGAAACGCTGCCTCAATATATATATCGTCTAATACATATATATAATACATATATATTTATATAATACATATAAATATCGTCTAATACATCACCTTTCCCAAAGGGGGATCAGTTAACGACGGTATCGATAAGGAGCTGTGTAAAGTCTCATATCCTTCCTTTGATTCTGCCTTACATTGGGTTCGGCGCTATGGTCGTGGTGCCCTGTTGGCTAAGTCCGATATAGAGGCGGTCTTCCGGCTTTTGCCGGTTCATCCGTATTGTTTCCACCTCCTGGGCTGTATGTGGGATGGGCAATATTTTGTTGACAAGTGCTTACCCATGGGGTGTTCGATATCCTGTTTTTATTTTGAAACAGTTAGGTGTTTGTTTGGAGTGGGTGATCAGGGAAGAATCTGGTGTCCCGTCTGTTATCCATTATCTGTACGATTTTCTGTGCGTTTGTCCTCTTATTCGCTGCATAATAAGAGGGTGAGGCTTCATTGTTATAATATGGGTGTGGTGTTGGCCATCAATAATGTTTCCGCTTCCTCCCCCCTACGTTTGTTGCGGCATTTCGTGTTACATCGCCTGCAGTTGAATGTGTTTTTGACGGCAGCCCATATCCCTGGCGTGGACCATTCCCTAGCGGATGCTTTGTCTTGACAGCTGTGGTCGCGGTTCCGGGAGCTGGCGCCAGGAGCGTCGCAGACGGGTCTGGCTTGCCCATCGTGGCTTTGGACCATGGGGGACGTCGCACTTTGACGTTACTGCAGCGGTGCCTGGGTCCCTGTACTTGGACGGCCTACCGGAGGGCTTGGACGGTATGGAATGCGTTCCTGGCCTCATTCCTTCAAGTGAAGGAAAGGTGTTGGCTATGCTGCGGTATGTGGGTGAGGCCTATGAACAAGGTGTGTCGGTGTCTAGGGTCAATCAGCTGATGGCCGCGGTGTCCTTCAGGTGCAAGTTGGCAGGTGACACCGATTTTTGTAAGGAGTTTCTTGTTCAAAAGGCACCTAAGGGTTTTAGAAAAGGTTTTCGGACGCGTGATACGCGGAGACCAGTGATCTTTGCTATTCTGGGTCGGCTCTGTGGCCAGCTGGGTATGGTTTGTACTTATCTCTATGAACAGGTGTTGTTTTGTGCGGCTTTTTGTCGCGTGTCCTCATTCGGTGGGCTTCGTCTCAAGGATGTGTGTGTGGGTCATGATGACGTTCGTATGGTTATCAGGGGATTTAAAACTGATCAGTCGGCCCGGGTTTTACTGTGGTGTTTCGCAGGTTGGCTGGTTCTGACCTCTGCCCTTTGGATTGTTTAGCTAATTTTTTACGGCCCCTTTTTCTTCATGCGGACGGCTGTTTTCCGTAAAGGTTTATTGGGTCTGGGTTTGTCACCTGGGGAATTTGCCTCTCATTCCTTCCGTATTGGGGCCGCTACAGAGGCTGCTAGGTGGGGCATTGGGATCTGCTCGTTATCGCTCTTATGTTCGGCCTTCGTTGGTTTAGTTTGTTTTTCTTGTTTTGTTGTATTTGTTTGTTTGCTCTTTTTGCAGATCCTGAGTGTTACCATGTCTGGATTTTCGGGCACTCTTTCGTCTACTGGGCTGAAAAAAGGGCTGCAGTGCGCGTTCAGGGTACTCAGCTTGGTCTCCCGGTCAGTGAAGCTCAGGTTAGATGGTTTGGGTTTCGGGGCAAGTTTTGGGATTTTGTCCTGAGTTTTATGGAAGGGCTGCCGTTGGTTCGCCCCCTCATGTTCTGGTGTTACATGTTGGTTCGCACCCTCATGTTCTTTGTGTGGTTCCTTTGCGGGTGTTAGTTCAGAATATCAAGTGTGATCTGCTGCGGTTGTGGACTCGTTTCCCTGGTCTAGTGGTGGTTTGGTCCCATATAACACCTTGGCTGTTTGGAGGGGGGTGAAGTATCTTCAAGGTGTTAACAGGGCCAGGGTTAAAGTTAATAAATCGATCTCTCGTTTTGTTTCCCGATTTGGGGGTATAGTTGTGCCCCACTTGGATCTCGAGGGCGACAATGCGGCTTTGTTTCGGGAGGATGGTGTTCATCTGACTGATATAGGTTCTGATATTTGGTTGTTGGATGTTCGCTTCGGTTTGGAGAAGGCGGTTGCTTTGTGGAGGAGCCAAAGCATTCAAGTGGGTTCGAATGCCTTGGCTGTGGCGGGGAACTGAGGTTCCGGTTGGCTGTTTTAGGGTACTTATTTGTGGTACCTGGTTCAAATTTTGTCGTTTCACATACGAGGTATGGAGGTTATTGGCAAGTTTTGTGGGCCTTTTTCCCACGGGCAGGGTCCCAAGGGAATGAGGGGGCCGTTGTGCTTATGCCACGTGCTAGTGCGGTTTACGGCTCGTGGTAGTGGTGCACGGCAAAAGTTGGTAACAGTTCCCAGACGGAGGTGGAGCTGTCTGAAAGGATTTCGGTTTATCCTTAAGAGGTGTGGTAGTAACCTCCATGGGGTAAAGTGTTGTAGTCGGGTTGGAGGGACCCTAAGTCATGGAGGTTACAAAGTTACAACAAGTTTTACGTGTCACAGTGCTTTTATAATAAATAAAGCTGTGGCCTTTTCAAAAACCAATTGGTTGTCTGTCTCATTTATTATGGTATGACACATTATGGTTTAAACCTGTTAGCATGACCCACAGGCTGTCAAGTGCTGGGATCATGATGGTGCAGTACAAACATAGTGTGGAGGTGCTGGTGGCTGGAGAGAGATAACTGTTCTACTGATAGAGGAAAGTGAAAAGAGGAACAAGAGGCTTGTGAGCATGATAACTGGAGACAGATGGTGATGGGAATGGTGGTGGAGCAAACACAATAAGCAGTAGGCAACACTTGATGACAGTTTAGTGGAGTGTTGATTGCAGGGAGCATCTTTGTCCTTCCTTGTTGTCCTCATTGGTGAACTCCCTTAGTAGACTCCAAAACAGTGGCACTTAGGAAAATTGGCACTTGGGTGGAAGGTGGCCTGTGACTCTAAGAGGCTTGTGCCTCCAATGTCAGTACTGATATAGGGATGGCTGCTTTTTAGGTATTTACCAGTTGATTAATTACCCCGAAATAAAATCACAGACATATTGGGGAGAGGGGAGGATAGCTTACAGGCTACTAATAATTCAATATTGACAAATCAAAGGACAAACAAAGGAATGATACAAATGCACGATTGATTACAGACAGGGTAAGGCAAAAAAGTGAAATACCTGGACATTTAATTAATTAAGCAGGGCAGTCGGCAATGATGCTGATTACAGACAGGGTAAGGCAAGAAAGTGGAATACCTGGACAATTAATTAATTAAGCAGGGCACCCATCAATGATGCTGATTACCGACAGGGTAAGGCAAAAAAGTGGAAAAGGCCTTATGCCTATCTCATGCTTGCTTAAATGCCTTTACTGTATTAACATCTACCACTGCTGGAAGGCTAGTCCATGCGTCCACTACCCTTTCTGTAAAGTAATATTTTCTGATGTTACCATTAACATGTTACCTCTGCCCTTCTAGCTTATGGCTATGTCCTCTTGTTGTGGTAGTAGTTCTCATTTTAAATAAACTATCTTCCTTTACCTTGTTGATTCCCTTTAAGTATTTAAATGTTTTTATCATATACCCCTGTCACGTCTTTTTTCCAGGCTATATAGGTTAAGATCCTTTAACCTCTCCTGGTAAGGTTTATCTTACTAATGATAAATTAGTTCCTGGTGATGTGTATGGGATGATCAGCAGAATCCACTCCCTTAGTAAACTCCAAAACAGTGGCACTTAGGAAAATTGGCACTTGGGTGGAAAGTGGCACACAGATGGGAAGGGGCCTGTGCCACCATAAAGTATCATAGCAGCCCACCCCAAGCATCAGGCAGCATAAAATTATAGAAAGTCTCTTGGCAGGAAGAGCAATTCATCTAACTGTGAGTATAAATGTCAAGGACCGGGAGAGCAGGTCTAATAGGAGCCCAGATGCAGGGGATACGAGGGGCTCTGTCTGTACCCCACGATGCATGATGGCTTGGGTTGTTACAGACAGACACAGGAAATAAACTACAGACAGAAGATGCTGATAAGAGTTGTATTGCAAGTGATGGTACAACAACATAAAATTATAGAAAGTCTCTTGCCAGGAAGCCCTCTGGATGGAGCACACACGGCAGGAAGCCCTCTGGATGGGGCACAAACGGCAGGAAGCCCACTTGCAGGGTACTCAGCTTGGGAGTCCACGGAAATGAGCAACAGCGAAGCGAAGGGTGAAACGTTCCAATAAAATGAATATTTGGGTTGCTGAAAGTTAGGGGAGGTGGGGGTTAATTTAGGGGCAGTTATGATTAATGGGGTGTTTAGGGTTAATTTAGGGCCGTTATGGGTGATGGGGTGTTTAGGGTTAATTTAGGGGCAGTTATGGTTGATGGGGTTTTTAGGGTTAATTTAATGGTTGGGGTTTATTTAGGGTTAATTTAGGGGCAGTTATGGTTGATGGGGTCATTAGGGTTCATTTAGGGGCAGTTATGGTTATTTTACACATGGTACTTATTTATAAAAGTATTGTGTCAGTGTGCTGCAAACTAGTCTGTGAATCTATAAGGGCACTATGGGATATCTGGGGGTATAAGCCATATCTGGGGAGGACGGAGTGATATATCGGGGGTATAAGGCATACTGGGGTATAAGGCATATCAGGGGGTATAAGGCATATAGGGTATGTAAGGCATATGTGGGGAGGTCAGAGTGGTATATCTGGGAGGCAGTGTGGCATTTATGGGAAGCTGTGTGCCATATCTGGGGGTATGTGACATCTGGGAGGTAGTGTGGCGAGCCTGGGTTCAGATGTGCATATCTTGGGGGCAGGTTGGGAAATTAAAACAAGAGAATGCATTTTATCAATTTTTTTTTATTCTGCCGTTTGTTTTTAACATCCAGTTATTTTAAATAAATAAATGTACATTTATTTTTTTATCTGATTAATCGATTAATCGAAAAAAAAATTCATTCTCTAACTCGTTCTCACTCTTTATGTATTTCAATATTCTTACTACCCTTTCTCACTATCTACCCCTCTCCCTTTCTCACGAATTCTACCCCTCACGATCTACCCCCTCTTCCCCCCTTCTCACTAGTCTACCTCCCCCTTCTCACTATCTACCCGGTCTCCCCCACTTCTCACTATCTACCCGCCCCCCCCTTATATATATACTGCTGCCAATATTTATAAATATTAGGCCCTGCTGACAATATATATTAATATTAGCCCCTGCTGCCAATATATATATAAATATTAGACCCTGTTGCCGATATATATATATATATATATTAATATTATCCCCTGCTGCCGGTATATATTAATATTAGAACCTGCTGCCAATATATATAAATATCAGACCCTGCTGCCAATACATTTTATATTGGACCCTACGCAAGCATTTCCTTGGGCCCCGCTCCCTAGAATGCAATCACTCCCTCGGCTCCCGCAACACCACCTTCCCTGGCAGTGAATTCCTTACCTTTATTGTCCTTACTATAAAGAATCCCTTTCTCTGTGGTCTATGAAATTTCTGCTCTTCCAGTCTCAGAGGGTGAGACTTTCTGTTAATGAACAGGTCACTGAAGAGCTCTTTATAATGGCCCTGCATATATTTATATAATGTTATCATATCCCCCTCTTAGACCGTTGTTCCAGTGTATATAATTTTAACTTTATAAGTCTCTCTTCATAACTAGTATCTCCCAATCCTCTTATTAATTTCGTAGCCCTCCTTTGCACTTTTTCTAATTCCATAATGTCCTTTTTAAGGACCGGTGCCCAGAATTGTACCGCATATTTTAGGTGAGGTCTTACCAATGACCTGTAAAGAGGCAAGATAATATCCTCCTCCCTTGAATCAATACCTCTTTTTATGAATGCCAAACCTTATTGGCCCTCGCTGCTTGCTGGTATTGCGCACTGTTGTCAAGCCTGTTGTCAACCGTTATTCCTAAATCCTTCTCATTGGTAGTTTCCCCCAAGGATATTCCATTTAAAGAATAGGTTACATTTTTATTATTTTTACCATAGTGCATAACTTTGCATTTCTCTATATTGAACCTCATCTGCCACTTGCACGCCCAGTCCCCAACTCTGTCTAAATCTTCCTGCAAAGAAGAAACATCAAGATTAGTATGAATTACCCGGCCTTATTTTGTGTCATCAGCAAAAACTGTGACATGGCTCTCAATGCAGCTTGAGAGATCGTTTATAAATAAATTAAAAAAAAGAGGACCGACGACAGACCCCTGAGGCACTCCACTTAATACCTGCGTAAAGGCTGAGAAACATCCATTCACAACAACCCTCTACATTCTATCTTTTAGCCAATTTCTGATCCGCATACAGACATTTGCCCCTAAGCCTATTTCTGTTAATTTATAGAGTAGCCTTTTATGCGAAACCGTATCAAATGCATTAGCAAAGTCAAGATAAATCACATCTACAGCCACATATATTTTTATTAACTTCTTTATAGAATGCTAATAGGTTGGTTTGACAAGACCGGTCTTTTACAAATCCATGTTGACTTCTACTAATTAGATTGTGGATCAAGATATGATCTTGAATGTATACCTTTAGCAACCCTTCAAATAATTTCCCCACTACCTATGTTAAGCTGTCTACTTCAGTTGTCTAAGGTAAAGACAAATAATTTGATGGGGCCTGATGAGATACACCCTAAGTTATTAAAAGAGCTTGGGGGTATACTAGCAAAACCGTTAACTGATTTATTTAACGAATCATTGGTAACGGGAAGTAGCAAATGTGTCCATTCACAAAAAAGGCAGTAGGGAGGAGTCGGGCAATGGAAACAATGTTAAAGGAAAGGATTGTTGAACATCTGAAGTTACATGGGTTTCAAGATCAAAAACAACATGGGTTTACCTCAGGAAGATCACGCCAAACAAACAAATTTCTAATTGATCAGAGTGGCGCAGTAGACATTGCATATCTGGATTTCAGTAAGGCCTTTGACACTGTCCCACATAGAAGACTTATAAATAAACTGCAATCTCTGAGTTTAGATCCCAATGTTGTTGAATGGATTAAGGAGCGGCTGAGTGACAGAAAACAGAGGGTTGTAGTCAATGGTGTATATTCAGAGTAAGGTCTTGTAACCAGTGGGATACCTCAGGGATCTGTACTTGGACCCATTCTCTTTAATATTTTTATTAGTGATATTGCAGATGGTCTTGATGGAAAGGTATGTTTATTTGCTCACGACACAAAAATTTGCAACAGGGTTGATGTTCCTGGAGGAAGAAGCCAAATGGCAAATGATTTAGGTAAACTGGTCAGAGCTGTGGCAAGTGGTATTTAATGTGAATAAATGCAAAGTAATGCATCTAGGGCATAAAAACCCAAGGGCAGAGTATAGAATATTTGATACTGTCCTAACCTCAACGTGCGAGGAAAGGGATTTAGGAGTAATTATTTCTGAGGATTTAAAGGTAGGTAGACAATGCAGTAGAGCAGCAGGTAATACTAGCAGAATGCTTGGTTGTATAGGGAGAGGTATTAGCAGTAGAAAGAGGGAAGTGCTCATGCCGTTGTACAGATCACCGGTGAGACCTCACTTGGAGTATTGTGTACAGTACTGGAGACCGTATCTCCAGAAGGATATAGATATGTTGGAGAAAGTTCAGAGAAGGGCTACTAAAATGGTTTATGGATTGCAGGATAAACCTTACCAGGACAGGTTAAAGGATCTTAACCTATATAGCCTGGAAGAAAGATGTGACAGGGGGGATATGATAGAAACATTTACTGTATACTCCAGCGTATAAGACGACTTTCTAACCAGAGATAATCTTCTCAAAAGTCGGGTGTCGTCTTATACGCCGGGTACTAACCGAGAACCGGGTACTTACCAAGCCGGAGATTCCCACGAAGCCACCAATCTCTAGAAGAGGGGCGAGTGGAGAAGCCGCCTCCCCTGGGCCGGTCTTAAGGGCCGCGCCGAGGTAGGTGCAAGATCGTGATCTCCCCAACTAGCCCTGATCACAACCTCCCTCTAACCAGCCCAACATTAGGGAGCTCAAGGTCTGGCACTTCAGACCTCGGCTTCCCTGCTCCCTAATCACTATGCGCCGGCTATTGATTCCGAGCGTGGGGATGATCATTCCACTAAATGATTTCAGGGCCTAGAACGTTTTGTCCCCTGAAGTCACTACAACTTCAGGAGGGCATTTTATCTCTGGATAAATATAAATTAAATAATTCCTACTGTAAGTTAAGTGCCGGGAAACAGATGACCAAACACACACACCAAC
>VKOC01019760.1:0-28249 GCA_009364415.1 Spea multiplicata | reverse complement strand
ACAGGGAAAAGGTCAGCTCCCAAACCTGGGAGGAAATCAGGATTGGATAAGGTATAGTAGACAACGTAGTAACCCGTAGCAGCGAATGCCAGACCTCTAGCGTAACCTTAATGACAGGGTGAGCCGACGCCCAATTCCTGCCGAGCCAGGGCAACAACCCAGCAGGTATGCCCAGTAGGCCACTCTCCACCTCTATCTATTGCTTCTGCCGCGAGCCATGCACCCATCCCAGAACACACAACAGATGGCAAGCCCTATAATACGTGCGGGGGCGAAATATTTGTATTTTTAAGTGTTCTATTGTCATTGAAATAACAGAATGTTCTCTCTTGTGGATGTAGCTGCTGCATTTGCCACATATTGTAGGGATATTGCAGTCATTGTGCATTAGCCACAAAGAATCAAGGGAAAATTAATAGCCTAAGGGGAGATGGGTAAAAAGGCAAAGTGATGAAAATCTAAAAATAGACAAGAGAACTGCTAATCCGCAGACTGAGAAAGCAAGAAATGCAGTGCTTTCAGCATGGGCTGCCAACATCACATACATGCAAATATATGCTACCAAAAAAATCACAGAACAACATTTTCTTTAAAGGATACTTGTTCTGAGATGCTTAAAAGGTTGTGTATTACGTCTTCGAATCGGATCTGATTCTGATGCGTTATAGATCATTATAATATGAAACCTTTAGAAGACATTTGAGAATATTGGCTGTGGGATTAACCCTTTGATAACCTGAGGAGATTAGCACTTAAATTATTAAAACACAAAGTTATGCATATATACACTGTATGTGTGTGGATATATATAGCCACTTTCTGTTGATATACAGACGAGGGCTGTCTTGCTATAATATAATTTTATTGCATTGGCTTGGTTGGCTAGCAACAGTGGGCAGCAGCCAATTAACAGCTACATGCTAGAAATGCGTCAGATAAAATACTTTCCACATAAACACATGTGTGGCTTGAATCAACAATTATAATACAAAATATGTGAATGAAAGAGGAGCAAAGTTGACTTTTTTATTGCAGTTTTAATTAGTAAGTCTATAACGTGCGTCCTGTTAGGGCAGCTTTTCCGTAGCTTTTGTGTTACAGAGGTGTAATACTGACGTTACGTGACCCCGGTGGGCGCCTCGGTTAAGGTGTATCAGTGACACCTACCTTCACGCATCCATGGTTTTAGAACAGTTATTTTTGTTAAAATGATTCCCTTAAATGAAAATGAAACATTCTGCTCTGAAGTAAATGTCCCATTGCACTTTTAAAAGGAAGTATTTGACAGAATATTGACATTATTTTTTTCTATTAATTGGTGGTAACGATTTTCAGGCATGTTCCTTGCTTTTGTATTGAATCATCGGTGCACATCATGTTTGTGTGTGAGTTCTCTAATTTTATGTATATTTCTACATGTTGACTCTGTAATATCTTGTTATTTGTGTATCCAATGATTGTTGCAGAACATAATTATGGAGGATATCTGTTGACACTTATGTTTGTTATCTGATAAAGTGATTTATTAAACTGCCACTAGCCACTGAGTCTCCGGGATTGACCTATATATATATAGAATAAATGTAATTTACTGTCATATTTTGCGTCTTTCCCATGTTTTCTTTGGCAAGTCACTGCTGTATAAACCATTCATTATCATGGCAGTATAATTGTACCATTGGCAGGAGTAAAAGCAGAACAAAGGGAGTGGGATTTGGAAGTCATATCTTTAATTATAGCTGTATAAGTGTATTTTTGTACTTACTGAAGTAATTTATGACAGCATTATTTACGTATAATCACTGAATTTTTATTTGTAGGTCACTACTTTAATTATCTTTACTCCATATGTGCCTTCATCATTACCCATTTATTTTAGGGATTTTTTCTTGTTTAACATGCTTCTAAGCTAAGGTTTTGTAGCCTACATCCAGAATACCCTGCTCGCTCTGTATGAGGTCAATAAGATCTAGGCACTGAAGAGACTCACATTTTATTTATTTATTTTTAAAAGCTTAACATTTTCTTGAACTGACCTGTCTACCGCACATCTCATAGATGTGGGTAAACATGTTTTTTAAACGTACATTCTGTGATTACAGGACCTGGACAGCAAGCAGATGCCATTACAAATACACTGACATAGAATGCTTTGTACATTCACTTTACCTATTGAATACTTCTGCATGACTGGACATTATGTGTTTTTTAAATGCCCAGCTGTTCGGTTATATAATCATAGCACACATGAAATGTTGCCAAATATTCTACAAAGCTGCTTAGAAAAATCTCTTGGAGAAAAAAAGAGATCCTCTATTCATATTTGTTTCCCTATCAGATAAGTATTGTGTTTATGTGCCTTATGTAATTAGTGCTTTGAGATACCCCTCTTTCCTCTGTGAAAAGCTCAGAAACATCTCCTGGACTTCACACTTAGTGTTTAAGTGGAATTAAATGGAATTTATCTCAAAATGTGTAAAATTTTCTGACTTGCAAGAGGGTTCAGGAGGGATAAAAGCGATGACAGTGGAGTACTAAATAAAAGTAATTTGCCTCACTCACAAGAGCATAGTCTACTAGGATATGCATTTTTTTCATTCCAAAAAGGAGAACACAGTTCTAAAAACAAGTAGTAGATAAGATGTCTTAGAGAACATACACTATATGGACAAAAGTATTGGGACACCTGGCCATTACACCAACAGGGACTTTTATGAGATTGCATTTTAAATACATAGACACAGGGTCATACCTAGAGTATGTGGCACCTGGGACGGAGCCTGTATGTGCGCAAACCCCCCCGCCCCCCACACTTTAATTTTTCTAAATCCTGGCGTGTGTCTAATCGTATACCTGCTGCAGGACATATAGAATGGTGGAGTACCAGCAATTACTGTATCTATTTATATAACTGAGGCAAGAACATTTGGATACGTGGAGAACAGCTAACATCCTACCACTAATTACTGAGGAGACATATTGACGGTGTTACAAGAGCATAACACCTACAACTTATATACTGAGGCAGACATTTGACGGCTGGTACAGCGCATAACACCTGTACCACTATAGAACCTGAGGAGCAGTATAACACCCTTATTATTAACATATATACTGAGGCACGAGAAATGACTAAGGTGGTACAGCATAACACCTATCCACTATATACTGAGGCAGAGATTGACGGTTGTACAGCATAACACCTATAACTATATACTGAGGCAGAGATTGACAGTTGAAACGCATAACACCTATCACTAGATACTGAGGCAGACACTGACGGTGATACAGCGTAATCGCTATCACTATACATGAAGCCAGACATTGACAATAGTGCAGCATAACTCATATCACTATATATTAAGCCAAACATTGATGTGGTGTAGGCCTACCACTTCATTGTCTGGCTTAGTAGTAGGGATGCTCGGAAACAAAAATTATGGACTGAAACCGAAAATGCAGCATTTACCTGGCCGAAACCGAATATGACCCCCACCATAAAAAACAAATCTCACACTTTTATTTCAAATAACACACCAAAATAACTCAACAAAATAACTCACAATATTAATATATATAATATATATATATATATGATTTGTTAACAGCAATCACACTCCTCTCATGCCCAGGCATACCCAGATTCCAGCATGTACTAGCTGATTTGGCATGATAGGAGTGTGATTGCTACTTGATTTATAGCATAATTATATAATGAAAAAGACATTGGAAATGATACCGCATAACACCCATCACTCTCACACATTTACCAATCCACATTTACCAATCCAAACATACTAATCCACGCTCTGCTGATTCCATAGCTGAAGTTCCAAACTTCCATTGGCATTAATATCAGCACAGAAAATGTGTGGCTGTTCCTAAACGCTCCATCAAAACAAAAACTAAGGTGGAACTAGAAAATGCTGCAGTTTGGATATCTCAAAATAACAACTCTTTAGATATATATACTAAAGTGAACAGTAAAAGAAATGGTTCTAGTACTGGCTGCCAGCATGCTTATAGTATGCCAAAAGCAGAGCATATTAAAACTCCAGTGATAGCACACAATGCACAAAAAATGCTAGGTCTATGTAAGTAGAGAAGAGAGCCAGCCATGCAGCTGCCAAGGTCTCTGTCCTTCATGAAGATGCTTTCAGCCATCACCATCAACTACTTCCTAATGTGGTACAGTTGTGGTTGCCAGAATGCTTTTAAAATAATATTGTAAAACAGTATCGCCACGGTTGTATAGCAAAACAAAGTTTCAAAATAAAAGCGCAATAAGCTTGTCCTGCAAGAAAGGGTGAGCTGATTAAATTGTCGATGAGATTACATTACTTTAAAGGAACACTCCAGCCATCCTATGCTCTTTAGTCCATATGATAGCTGAGTGGTCCCTTGTGTGTAGGGAATCTGTGAGTTATTATGACGCTGGTTAAGCTTCAGTGATGGCTCAACATATGCTGTGGTTGCGGGTCTATTCAGACCCCTGTGTAGAAAGCGCATTCAATGGGAATTCTTTCTTGACTCTCGATGGCTGCTTCAAGCAGCCAGACAGCGGCAAGGATCATTTGACCAAAAAATAGTAGGGCAGCTGCAGCTTCTTTCTTAGGTCAGTGCTATTATATGTTGTTTGATTTTGAAGAATGCATATACAGTTTACATTAAAATGCATCCTTTTTTTGTGGGGCTGAAATACATAAAATACAACTGTACATTTTACAGTGTCAATGCATTGCTGCTTGCAGAAGCCCTTCGTAATGCAAAAATAATTGAGTTGACATTTTGAATCTGTAAACTCCAAGTTTAATAACCGTTCACTAGGGCCCTGCAGCTTAAGCATTTGAATTCATAGATGTGGTAAATGGCACAAACTTGTCTAAGATTAAGAGAATTTATAATTCATAATGACAAATATAATTTAACTAAAAATATACTAGGGTTGATTAAATGGAGAGTGCTTTCTTATGCATAAGAGGGCTTTGTTTAATTATGCATTTATTCGTAGTATAGAGTAAATCCCTACACTTATCTTGGTGATCAGTAGCAGTGTATAGCAGTATTATATATATATATATATATATATATATGCATATACATACAGTATATCCATACACTTACGTTCTATTAATGTGTCCATTACTCTTAATAACAAGCTCTATAGAGGACACTTGTTATCTGTGTGAAATTGAGTGGTACCCTTTAAGTACCCTTGGAACAATTGTTTTCATAGAGATCAAAAAGAATCCTGTTGCTACCTTTTTGTTTTGTGATAATGATACTCTTTGTACTGGTCAAATTTAACGGTTCTGTTTCATCCTTTATGCACGTCGGAAAAGGTTGCAGCTGCTTTCATCAAAAGGATAGTGGCTAAAAAAACCTATGTATTCTCTTAATCTCATTCTTGATGACATATCTGTAACTGATGCAAGTGATAAAAGTATAAAACATGTTTTCTAGAGCATGTTGTTTGTAATAGAGAATAATGCTCTGCCTTTACTATTTCTTCATTATCTTATTAAGGTAAATGCCTGTTTGAGGGAGAATTAACCAGGTAAACATAAAATTATGTTAATTTTAATGTGTATCATTCATGGTTTCACTGTGTCCTTCAATTTGTTGTTATCATTGTTTACAGCTGTTATGTATAACATAACATTCTTTGTGTTTTTTTCAGCTCTTGCGTGAATTGAAGCATCCAAATGTAATTGCGTTACAGAAAGTGTTCCTGTCTCACAGCGATAGAAAAGTTTGGTTGCTGTTTGATTATGCTGAACATGACTTGTGGGTAAGGATCCCATGTTGCAAAGATGTGGTCTCTGTTCTCTATGGATACACTAAATAATTATTTCACTAAACTGTGAGTTTGGAGGGGAGTTGTGATGACCCGAAACACCTTAGCTCACAACACCACTATGCAATATGAAAAATCAACCTGTTGAGCTTTGGCTGGTCTGGAATGGTTCTATATAATGCATGTCTTAGAGTGATTCAACTGTAAATCAAGGGCCAAAATTGTTGAGCTGTTCCTGATCTGACCTTTAGTGCTAAGGAAATTATGTCAGCTTGCGAGCAGGGCTCTCTCCACCTAATGTATCGGGTAGTCAATTCTCGTCTTGTCATACGCCTTGAATATATGTATTGTATTAAAATTATACAAATTATTATTATATTTTATTATTGGCGCTATATAAATAAAATAATAATAATGTCCGTAAAATTATTAATTATAAATTAATAATATTACTTTTTAATTCTAAGATTAATTTCATGTATTTCAAGTATCAGTATTGTGGTCACTCTATACGTTATTTGTTCTTTGTGTTGAATATCATAGAATTGTAATTCTTATTAATAAAATAATACATATAATACAAGCAGAGTTATCCAGGTCACAAATGCTTAAACCTGCATGGAGAATATGTGCTTAGCCTGCTGCACTATTATTTCTGATATGACAGTCCCTCTGCTGGAAAATCAGAGAATGACCTTAAGATTTATATTTAGAAATTAGTCTCATTATTCCATATGGATAACACAACCTGTCACACAGCATCAGAGAGCGCTACACAGCTGTCATAGTGACTGGCAAGTAAATTTATTGACAGCAGTGTCTATGAATCTAAGGAAACATCTGCTGTGAGAGAACATCCATTTCAATTTCCTTCAGCAACATTTCACTGCATATCCAGCATGATCTTTCTGCAGGAGTCTGGCAAAACCTGTTAAACCTGACCCATGGTCATTTAAATTTAATGTGGAAGCCTCATTTTTGTATTATCTTCGTATTGTTTGATGGGATTTGTACTTTTAAGGGGGAAATATTAGCATCCCCAAAAGTTGAATCTTAAAAATCTGATATCCCTGATCTGATTTGGACATTCGTACAAATTAACAGAATTGGCAGATTTTGTTAAAATGTAATTCAAATGTACGAACCCAATGCACAAATCTACCAAACACTTGTTCTCTCTTTAAAGTCACAATTAAACCCAAATGTTTTGCTGTGACACAGATCATGGATACAACTTAATCTCTTTATATTTTGTATAATATGTACGACTTTGATAATAAAAGGTACATAGGCAAAATTTTGGCTCCAATCGTCTGCTTGGTAATGAAAACCAGTCATGGTGTTACTGGACTGTTTCATGGTGCATTGGACCAAGTTGATCGTCTTGATTTTACTTGCACCTTGCTGTGGCTCAGGTGTTGTCTGCATTTGCCATCTTATGATTCAAACCAGGTTAATGCTCTTTTTTTCCTCCTCTGTTCTAGCATATTATCAAGTTTCATCGTGCCTCAAAAGCAAATAAAAAACCCATGCAGCTGCCAAGATCAATGGTCAAATCACTGCTCTATCAGATCCTGGATGGAATCCATTATCTGCACGCAAACTGGGTGCTTCATCGAGACCTGGTATGCAATGCTAATTTCATCTGAAGGTTTTCTGTAGGTCATTTGTATATATCAATGCTAACAGCTTTCCTGGCATTGTTGTCAAAGAGGAATAGACTTTAAAAATAAAACTAGTTCAAAATACGTTTCTATTTTCAGAAGTAGAAGCACTGTAGAGCTCATTTATTAGACTATAATTTTCCAAGTGAAAGTCCTCAAAAACACTCTTTGGCGCCAGTGTAGTTTCCCTGATTTCTCCAAAGAACTAAGAATGCTCACTGCCACATAAACAGAATTCACAAATATTTTCTGTTAAAGGCATGTTGTGATGCCTGCAAAAAGTCGAAATAATCTTCGGGTTTTAATGGAAAATTATTTTGGGTGGGGAACCATTACATTTTAGGTATAATACAAGGCAGATATTAAGAAACACCTTACATGCCTCATACCTTTTCATATGGTTGCCAAGTGGCCAATATTTGACCTTTTTATATACAGTATTGATTAAACCTATTGCCATAATGGGACACAATATGTTTACTTTTTTATTGTTCAAATACAGAGCAGATCAGGATTGGCTGAGCTTGTATCCTAGGAAGGAAATGTTGAATCATTAACATCTGCACAGAATGATCTTGTTCCCTTCAACAGTTTCCGAGATGCTATATTGTTTTTGAGTTATTGCATTGTTAATATACTTTGTTGGTATTAAATATCCCAGTAGTATATAAAGGGTTTTAGTGGCACTTTAATAAAACATATTTGGATAATCAGTAACTGGCAACACTAATCAACAGAGGAACAGATGCATGTATAATAGCAGTTTTATTGTCCTTGTGACTGTTTTGATGTTGTAAAGCACAGTTTCCTTTTGGGCAAAATGGGTATTTTGGTAAATCCTGTTTCTACATTAGAGATAACATGTTGCAAAATGTGAAAATGCTGCAAATTTTCAGAAAATTGGGAAGGTGGAGGTCAGTTGCATACTAGGATCATCAACGATGAGCCACAGAGAATGGAAACGTCAGTGCAAATCATCAAGACCGGCATATATTGTGATTAAAATGATTTACCAAGGTTGTTTTCTTGATGAGAAATTTTCTTTGAGGTTCTGCAGATTTGAAAGGAGATACAGAGTAATATAATTTGTGCAAACACTCTTTTTATGCAATATAACAAAAAAAAGAATTGTCCTTATAGTCCCTTAACCCAAAACATTTCTTTTAACTGATGTATAAATTCCATCATTTCCAATGGCCAAAGAGAGAAACATATTTCCAGTAAATCCATAGCTGCTAGACAGTCCACAATGCCAGTGTCAGCAAAGGAGATTGTGAGATTCCAGGGAGTCAAAGACATTCTGTGTCTGGACGTTCTACAAAACTGACTGTGAACTGTCACATCTGTACATGCTTCAAACCTGCCTGAAATATAAAACTTTTTGTTCCAAATCACTTACATCCCCTTTTCCAGTGCGATATAAAGCAGAGAGGTTTTCATTGCCAGTGTACTGGGAGACTGCTGACAAGCAAAATCCCCTTATGTTTTTTGATCTTGAAGCAAGCTGTCCAGGAAGAGAAAACAGTGTTTGTACTTTTTATATCACTTATTATTTTTCATAATGATACCATCTTGTATGTAATCCTGTCTGTGGTCACTATATTTAATGATATTAAGACATTCAAGACCTAACTTTACATAAAGTTGAGCTGAGTTGGCAGTTGGGTTAACTTGCTGAGGCTAACTAGACCATGTGTGGGTTAAGGCACCCGACATGTAATGCATGATACTTTACCCCACAGTAGGGCATATCATCTTGAAGACTGTGACCGGCACTGAAGACAGAGCTATGCACACGTTAAGAGGGTAGGAGAGTAATGCGAGGTGTATAACTAATGGGAAAGGGAGAGATTGTGTGTATATATATGTGTAAATGTATGGTGTTAGAATGACTGTTAATGCATGATGTTGGACAATGTGCACAGTAGTGTGAAAAAGAAAGTACACCCTCTTTGAATTCTATGGTGTTACATACCAGGACATAATAACAATCATCTGTTCCTAAGCAGGTCTAAAAATTAGGTTAATGCAACCTAAGATGAACAACACATGACATATTACATTGTGTCATGATTTATTCAACATATAATAAAACCAAAATGGAGAAGCTATGTGTGAATAGGTGCACCTCATGATTCAGTAGCTTGTAGAACCACCATTAGCAGCAATAACTTTACAAATGGTTTTCTGTCTCTCACATTGTTTTGGAAGATTTTTGGCCCACTCTTCTTTACAATGTTGCTTAAGTAAGTTGAGTGTTGGCCTAACGTTATACAGTGCTTTGGTACTGAAGAGTTCATGTTTGAGTCAATGACTGCAAGGTTCCCAGTTCTTGTGGCTGCAAAACAAGCCTAAACTCATCACCTCTCCACCACCGTGTCTTTCAGTTGATTGTGCTGATATGCTGTGTTTTGGTTTTGCCAAATCTGGCACTGTGCATTATGGCCAAACATATACACTTTAGTCTCGTCTGTCCAAAAGAGCATTGTTCCAGAAGTCTTGAGGTTTGTTTAGATGCAACTTTGCAAACCTAGCTGTGCTGCCATTTTCTTTTTAGAAAGAAGAAGCTTTCTCTTGGCAACCCTTCCAAACAAACTTGTTCATTTTTTTTTCTAATTGTACTGTCATGACCTTTAACATTTAACATGCTAACTTGATCCTGTAGACTCTGAGATGTAACTCTTTGGGGTTTTTTTTGCAATTTCACTGAGCATTGCATGGTCTGACCATTTGCTGGGACTGCTACCCCTGTGAAGATTGGCACATCGGATCTTTTCGACTTTTGAATAATCTTTCTTACTGTAGAATGATGGACTTTAAATTTTTTGGAAATGGCCTTATAACCCTTCCTAGATTGATGGGCAACAACAATTGCTTCTCTAGGATCACTGCTGATGTCTTTCCTCCTTGGCATTGTGTTAACACACACCTGGATGCTCCCGATCAGCAAACTGCTGAAATGTATGCTTTTATAGAGGTGGTCACACTTGCTGATAATCAATTGTTGTTATGTCTTGGTATGTAAAACCATACAATTCAAAGAGGGTGTACTTTCTTTTTCACATGACATATATACAGAGTGCCCTCTACTAATATTGGCTCTCTTGGTAAATATGAGTAAAGAATCATGTGAAAAGTTGTCTTTATTGTTTAACGCCTTGATCACTGGTTTATCTAAAAATTAAATAAATTGTGAAATATATGTGTGGCACAATTATTGGCACTCCTATGAATTCATATGAGAAAATATATTTGAATTACACTCCCTTTGAAATTTTACATTTTTTTAGTACACCTGGGTGACTAGGAACAGGGAATTGTTTAACTATGACTTCCTGTTTCAAAGGGGTATAAATAGTAAGTAATACATAGGTTATATTCCCTTAGTCATTCATCACAATGGGTACAGCCAAGGAATATAGCTGAAATGTGCAAAAGGTTGTTGAGCTTCACAAAATGAAAAGTGGCTATAAGAAAATAGCAAAAGCATTGGAAGTGCCCATTTCCACCATTAGGGCAATAATTAAGAAGTTCCAGTCAACTGAAAATGTTATGAATCAATGTGGAAGAAGACTTGTTATTGTCTCAACGCACTGTGAAGAGGATGGTTAAAGTGGCCAAAAAAATCTCAAAGGATCACAGCTGTAGAATTGGAAAAGTTGGTTGCGTCTTGGGGTAAGAATGTCTCCACAACTACAATCCGATGTCACCTACAGTTATTTGAAAGATTTTCAAGGAAAAAAAGCCTCTACTCTCATCCAAATACAAATTCAACCGTCCTCAGTTTGCCAGACATTCCTGGGTCTTCAAATGGGATCGGGTTCTATGGTCAGATGAAACCAAAATAGAGCTTTTTGCCAATAACCACCAGAGTTGGGTCTGGCGCACACAGTGAGGTAGCCATATGAAAAAGTACCTCATGCCCAGGATTAAATTTCATGGTGGCTCTTTAATGTTTTGGGGCTGTTTTTTTGCCAGAGGACCTGGACATTTTGTTAGGAAACATGTTTGTATATTATATTCAAAACAGTGTCTTTCTGGGTCCAGAAAGTTCCATTATATGTGGCTGTTTTTGCCTTTTCGCTAAAAATATAATACCATAGTGTTTACACGGAAGAGGGCATAATTGAATGCATAAAAATATAACTTAGTTTAGGCTAGTTGTAGCATGATATCACAGTGCAGTCATCTGTCTGTGAGGTATAACAATGAAAAATTAACTAAGGAAGACAAGGAGCCTGTAGAGATTTGTTCCCACGGGAATGAAGTTTGAAGACTGTTCCCTTCAAACTATTCTCATACTTTGATGCTCTATGTAAGGGATTTGGTTTGTACTACACAACTCATAACAAAGATACCATTTCATTGTTTAAATAATAATACTATGGCTAAAAAAATAATTACAAGGAAGTGCACTTTAATTTTAATTCTATATCCAATGTGTGTACATGTCATATACATATCCTTAAAACGTGAAGGTAAAATGTATTCTTCTAAAATGTATGCTTTTTACATCATTGTTTCCAAACACTCAAATACTTGCTTGTCAGGAGAGAACTTGAGTTTCATGTGCTATTGGAATTTATTTCAATGTACCTCTAAAGGATTTTTATTGTACCAATGCACTTAATGAAAGGGTAATTTGTGGAGCTAAAATTGCCTTTGTGTGTAGAAGGCACAAATCACCTTGCTATCACTTCTTGTTCTATATTCCTAAAAAAGCATGGTAAGCATCTGAGGGGCTTCTCTTGGGCTACAAAATTGGGAAGTCAACCAATACCTGTTAAGTAGGTAACACGTGCCTGTGCAAGTGTCACATATTTTAACCAGGTCCCCAGTTGATGCTCAGTTGTATGTACCTTGGCTAAAGCGCTACTACAAAAGACAGACAGATATCTCTGACCACTTAAAGGGTCCAAAGTTAGTTTTAGAATGACAAGGTAGCATATTAACACAGTGGAATGCCGAACATATATTTAACGCAATATTCAAACATACGTTGTAGGTATTGTATGTAATGTTAAACAGGATTATTCACATTGAAACATGAGATCCACTTTGTATTGAAGCACTCAGTAAATAAAAAAATGATTATATGATGATAAAAAGATATTGTGTCATGTCTTATTTTGTAATTTTCCTCCAATCGAAAGTATAAAAATATAACACAGAGTGATATTTTAACATAAAACTCGCAATAAGGGGCACACTAAAATAACTGTTTTTAAGGAGGCCATATGAGATTACCCCATTGTACCCAGAGGCTAGTCAGCTGTTTTACTTCTGCATACAAAACTGCTAAGGTAAGTGTTTATGGACCTTGCACAACGTAATTGGTGGTGGAATATTAACAGCAACAATCCTGACACTGCTAGAAGCAATATAAAATGTTCCAAAATATATATATATAAAGGTTCCCAGATGGTCTGTCCAGACACCCCTAAAACCTCTGATGAGTTCTCCATGCAGGCTGATCACCCACTCCAATTAGCAATGCAGGGCAATGGAGCCCTGCTTGCTGACCAATCTGTGATTAGCGGCAGTGGGGATCAAAGTGAAAGAGGGAGAACTCTCCCTCTTCAAAAATACTGAAAAAATCTAAATATTTTAAAAATATAAAATAAAAACAATAATTAAACAGACTCCAGTGATATAAATATAATTTTCCTCCAATCGAAAGTATAAAAATATAACACAGAGTGATATTTTAACATAAAACTCGCAATAAGGGGCACACTAAAATAACTGTTTTTAAGGAGGCCATATGAGATTACCCCATTGTACCCAGAGGCTAGTCAGCTGTTTTACTTCTGCATACAAAACTGCTAAGGTAAGTGTTTATGGACCTTGCACAACGTAATTGTGTTACGCACAGTTATAGGCCATTACCAGGAAATACCATTACCCAACTGTCAGCCTCACTTGAACCTCTCTTACCTTCCATGTTAACCCTTTCCTGCCCAGACACAGCAGCCTCTTTTTACAACAACACACTTGCTTCATCCCTCGACACCATAGCTCCAATTACTACAAGTTACCCCCGACAATTTAAACGCCAACCATGGCATACCAAAACCACACGGTATCTTCAGAAGTGCTGCCGCACAGCTGAGCGCTACTTCAGAAAATCAAAATCCAGCGAAGACTTTACTCATTATAAATTCATGCTTCACACTTACAACTCTGCCCTCTCTCTTGCCAAACAGCTCTACTTCTCCACTCTCATATCCTCTCTTTCTTCCAACCCACGACGCCTTTTTTCTACTTTCAACTCCCTTCTCTGTCCCTCCACACCCACACCACAAACCTCTCTCACTGCCCAAGATCTTGCTACCCACTTCAAAGAGAAGATCGAGACTATTAGAAAAGACCTCTCTTCCTTACAACTCCCTCCTACACCACTCACCACCACCCTCTCTACTCCTACTATACTAACTGCCTTTTCCCCTACAACCGAAGAAGAGATAGCCACTCTTCTTTCTTCCACTCACCCACCAACCTGTCCCCTTGACCCCATCCCTTCACACCTCACAAAGTCTCTATGTCCATCCCTTGGTCCATCACTTACCCACCTATTTAATCTTTCTCTATCATCTGGATCTGTACCATCTGCCTTCAAGCATGCGCTAATCACACCAATTCTAAAGAATCCTTCCTCAGATCCCAGCTGTTTGACTAACTACCGCCCTATCTCTCTGCTTCCTTATACCTCTAAGCTGCTTGAACGGATTGTGTACAATCGCCTCACTAACTTCCTCTCCTCTAATTCCCTCCTTGACCCTCTACAGTCTGGTTTCAAACCCCTTCACTCTACTGAAACAGCTCTAACAAAAGTCTCCAATGACTTGCTCTCTGCCAAAGCTAAAGGTCACTACTCTATTCTAATTCTACTGGATCTCTCTGCTGCTTTCGATACTGTTGATCACCACCTTCTTCTTGACTCACTTGCTTCTATAGGCATTCGAGATACAGCTCTCTCCTGGATCTCCTCATATCTGTCTAACCGTTCCTTCACTGTCAACTTCTCTGGCAACACATCATCGCCCCTTCCTCTTTCGGTTGGTGTCCCCCAAGGTTCAGTCCTTGGCCCTCTGCTGTTCTCTCTTTATACTTCCTCTCTTGGCAAACTAATCAACTCATTTGGCCTCCAGTATCATCTATATGCAGATGATACCCAAATCTACCTGTCTTCTCCTGATCTCTCTCCATCTCTCATGTCCCGGATCACCAGCTGCTTGTCTGCTATTTCTTCATGGATGTCACAACACTACCTGAAACTTAATCTTTCTAAAACGGAACTCATTATCTTCCCTATCTCCACTCCACTACCTGAATTCTCTATCACCATTAACAACACAACTATCTCTCCTACTAACAAGGCCCGATGCCTTGGGGTCATCCTTGACTCAAACCTCTCCTTCATCCCTCACATTCAGTCCCTCGCCAGATCCTGCCGCCTGCACCTAAAAAACATTTCTCGTATCCGCCCATTCCTCACCCAAGAATCCACAAAAACTCTGGTTCATTCACTTATCATTTCCCGTCTAGACTACTGCAACACTCTTCTGGTTGGCATTCCACTGTCTCGACTCTCTCCTCTACAGTCTATCCTAAATGCCGCTGCTAGGCTCATCTTCCTTGCACGTCGCTCCTCTTCTGCTTCCCCCCTCTGTGAAACCCTCCACTGGCTCCCGATTACCTTTAGAATTAAATTTAAGATCCTGGTACTGACATATACGGCCATCCACAATACTGCTCCTCCGTACATTTCTGACCTCATTAGCAAATACTCTCCTACTCGATCCCTACGTTCCTCCCATGGGCTAAGGCTCTCCTCCTCACTCGTCACCTCTTCCTTTTCCCGTTTACAAGATTTCACTCGAGCTGCCCCATATCTCTGGAATCTACTCCCAAGGAACCTTCAGAATTCACCCTCCCTCCTGACATTCAAGAAACATCTAAAAACCCACTTCTTCAGAGACGCATACCATCTTAGCTGCTAGAACATCCTTGTCATCGATACCCCCCCACAATACCTCTCACCCTTCCTCTATGCCATATGTTTGTCACCCCATTTTTCCCTCTAGATTGTAAGCTTGCAAGCCGGGCTCTCTCCACCAAATGTATCGGTTTGTCTTAGTCTGTCAATTCTTGTCTTGTCATATCCCTTGAATTTATGTATTGTAAATTAAGCGCTGCGTAAACTGTTGGCGCTATATAAATAAAAATAATAATAATAAAATAATGTCCCGTGACATCATAAGGGGAATCACCCAGTTCCCAAGAGAGATCCCTGAGATCCCCAGGAAAAAAAAAGTTTAAAATAAAATAATAATAAACAACTAAATGAAATAGTGTCTAAAAACCTTGTGCACCTCCCACTACATATATACCTTAAAACACTTTCTTTAAAAAATAAATACATTATTTTGCCTCCAATCCACAGTTCAAAAATAATAGGAGATAATGTAGTATATAAGAGAACATTTTGCTCCCTTATACAATAAAAAAAACCTATCCAAGTGGATATATATTCTACTCAGGGGTTGTTGAACATACTGTATTCATTGATTTTGTGGGACATAACTTTGCTGTATTTTTACATTTAATTCATCCTAAATGAAAGACTATACACAAATAAAAGTGGTATAAAGAGAAAGCCCATTCTGTCCATGAAAAAAGCAATATATCATTTGTGTGGGTACACTAAACATGGAAAAGGGGAATCATGGGTGAGCAAAGATATGCTTAAATAGCAATAAAGTTCTTGTTCCTTAGGGATTAAAATGATTATTCTTCAGATATTGTTTTTTATTTATTGACTTGCTTCTCATACTGTTTAAATGATGCGACTGGCTGCTCTAGGAGGCCTTGAATGCACTGCACAGCCTACCCTGCGATTATTCTCCACGAGGTTATAGTGAATTTGGAAATTAAAGATTTTCGTTCCCCATTTTGCAGCTACCTGACATGATTTTAATGATAACTTATTCATGAGAATAGCTGCTTTGGTTCCCATGACAACCCACCCCGTGCAGCCTAGGTGTTGAAGTTTTGCACTCTATTCTTGATGGATTTTTCAAGCAAGAGAAAGCACCCTGTGTTTTAATTAGAAACAGCTATTCCATAATAGCTATAAATGCAAATACTGATAACATTGATAATCATAATTGTTTTTGCACTTTTGTGTCTTATTCCTCTTGTGTTGTTTTTCCTACTAGTAATTTCAATATGCTGTAATAGTTGTAAGAGCCTTAATGTCTTGTATACCAAGAATATTAATTTGGATACAGGTAATATTTCGCACTCACGCTAACTGCGTTGGGGCATCAGGGTTCATCAGAAGCTCATCGGTTAACAGGGTCAACTTGATTCTTTCAGAAGTATGTGTACAAAGAAAATAATGACATTAACAATGGCACATGTGTATGACAAAATCATTATAACATACATTATAGGTCATCTGCTGGTAAAATACATAGACTAAAAATTTGGATGCACAGGTCCTCCTAGGTGCATGAGGACACAAAGATATGCACTGAGGAACTAGGAACTATGAACACTGTGTATATGGCAATATAATATTATTTCATTAAGGCCCAATATGTATCCTTTTTATTTATTATAATATATTTGAGAGAAATTCTATCTCATTTTCTCCTTTTACATTCAAAAAGTTCCATAGCCAACTCTGGGAAACCCTGTTTACAGCTTACAAATGTGCTGCTGAATGGAGCTTTGGTGAATCAGCTGGGGTCAACTCTTGAAGGCCTAATTAGCCTAGAACACCAATGACCAATGTATGGTATTTGTGACATTTATGACTTACCATCCACCTTGTGAGTTTAAGTTTTTTTTATGATCAGGCCTCACTGAACACTCTAATATTTTAGGTAAACACAGATTTGTTTGTTTCCCTTTTTCTTAGTGTTGTTCATACTAAATTTATCATAATACGGGAAGGGAAATAGGGGAATGAGGAAGGGTGAAGGCGCAACTGCAAGTTGCGCCAGACAAACAGAAAATTATGATGGTACAGAAAAAACTGATAATTTTATAATAAAGAGGGCTTAATTGACTATACCATACATATACTACCTGTGTTTGTGCTTACTAATTTGAAGATTTCCAAGAATGAAATATTGTGTATTTGATAATGTCACCGATGGATCCACTGGGTAGGAGCTATAGGTTACCAGTAAACATACTGTTAGACCACTTCCAATATGGGGTATTTTGATGGATATAAAGTTCCATTATAACATATCCAATACACCTTGCCTTGTTGAGCTTATTATACAAATTCAAAACTGTAGGGTCCACCGAGGCTTATACACCAGGACATGTTTTTCAAGTGAATTTGATTTTGTTGAAGAGGGATTTTCGTTGTCATCTGTGTGTGTTCCATCACTACTATTCTGGTAATTTAATGTAATGTCTATGATGAAGAGAGGTATCATTGACATATTGCATTTCTCTGCCTCCTGTGCATTTCCTGCTAAATAAAGGAATTAAAAAGTTACTAAAAATGTTGTAAACCTAATGTAAATACTACCATCTAGTTCCAAAACAAAGACAATGTAAACAAGGGATATAAAGAAGTTTAATTAAAGTTAATTTTATGTTTTGCAGAAACCAGCAAACATCCTGGTAATGGGGGAAGGCCCTGAGAGAGGAAGAGTCAAGATAGGTAAAAAAAAACAAACTCTCCATAATACACACGATTTGAGATTAAATCATAGCCCTAGTATCCATAGCCATAGTATCCCTAGTACCATATAATTAGTGGAATCTTAACATTTTCAATTGAAGCACTAAGATAGGTAGCTTAAATGGAATGGATGTTTATTTACGTTTACTGTTATATTGTTCTGGGACACATGGGAAATTCAATGAACCAAAAAAGGAGTTCTTAAAATAGTGGACGAATTGATGAACCTGAATAAGCCCCACTTTATCATTTATGCCTAGATCTAGTACAGTCACACACTCACATACACATATATATATATATAATTATATATATATATTGCTTCTATGTATATGATGTACTTAAGTATTTACAATAATCGTTCAAAAATATTATTGACATTTATAACTAAAACCAATTTATATCCATTTAATCATCATCTGCTTTTATTGGGCAACATAGAGAAAGATATAGAACTGCATACCATTTTTGGACATCAAAGGCCTTTTCTTCAGATTGAATCGTCAGACCTTAGGGTTACTAATGCTTTCAGGACCTCAGAGGTCTTTTCTTGGTGAAAACATTCACTAAACAATTGCAATGCATGTTTACACATCTGTAATGGATATTACCACAGCAGGAAAGAGAAAGGGGCTATTTACAGAGTTAGCTGTTTGCATGATAATGTGAAATTAGTAAATTATTTAACTCTAAAGCTCTGCCTTTGCAGCCTTGGAACATCTCAGAATTATACCTAAAGCACTATTGCATGACTGATTATATCAATGTAACTAAATGTTTCATTTTTACCCAGAATTAAGTACAACCTACCTAGAAATAATTATTTTTTTTTCCCTGTAATAATTACCGTCTTTGTTATCTAATGCAAAATGTCCAGTTGTAAATTCATTAGTGGTAGAATCTGGTTAAAGAATAAATACTGTGTGCTTTTTCTTTAATACACCATAAAAATAGAAAAGGTGTCCAGAGCCTCACAAAAATATTTAGTGAGTTTTGTGACATTTGTCCTGTTTTCTGCACCAGTCAAGAAACAAACGCATGCTGGGATATACTGTATCTTCCTCTAGGAAGTAGAAACTGGACATATAAGTGATATTATATATCACAGATATCCTAAAAACCACTACATTGTGTGTTTAAAATATTCAATGGGTATAACTTATGCTCTACTGAATAATATCTAGTTAATTTAAAATGTTCTTTGTTTAGGTATTGGGTCAGTGATTCCAATATATACAGCATCTAAAACATTTACTAGATAATCTTGTGAGCAATTACTTTTAACTATGATCAAATAATATTTTTATGAATGGTATATCATGTGTAAAATAGGCACAAGTTATGCATAAATCCAGTACAAGAAAGGCATCATCCTCTAAAATGACTTCTGATGTTGTGTTCTTTTCCTTTTTTCTGTGTGTTCTTTTCTTTAGCCGATATGGGCTTTGCCAGACTCTTCAACTCCCCACTGAAGCCACTAGCAGATTTGGACCCAGTGGTAGTCACATTCTGGTACAGAGCACCAGAATTGTTGCTTGGAGCACGACATTATACTAAGGCCATAGGTAAGTGTACACTTTGACTTCTTTCTCTCCAATCCTTCCATTGATTTTTTAGTGGAAACATTCGTGTTTCCAGACTGTTTTATTAGCAGGTCACAAAAATTAGGTAAATACAACTTCGGGTGAACAATAGCTCATGACATATTACACAGTGTCATGATTTATTCAACAAAAATAAAGCCAAAATGAAGAAATCATATTTGAAAAACTAAGTACACCTTATGATTCAATAGCTTGTAGAACTATCTTTAGCAGCAATACTTTGAAGTAGTCATTTTCTGCATGACTAAATCAGTCTCTCACATCATTGTGGAGGAATTTGTTCTTCTTCACAACGTTGCTTCAGTTCATTGAGGTTTCTGCACAGCTCTCTAAAGATCCCGCCACAGCATTTCAATTGGGTTGAAGTCTGTACTTTGACTGGGCAACAGCAACACCTTGATTCAGCCATTCTGTTGTAGATTTGCTGGTGTTTCAGCCAAGCTTTAGCTGTTTTACAGATGGCCTCACATTTGATACCTGTTTTGGTATAAAGAGGAGTTTATGGTTGACTCAATGACTGCAAGGTTAATGTGTGCTGCCCTTTTTTCCCCCCGAGAGAAGAGGCTTTCTCTTGGCAACCCTTACAATCAAATGACACTTGTTCAGTCTCTTTCTCATTGTACTGTCATGAACTGTCTGAGATGTAACTTTTGGGCTTTTTGCAATTTCTCTGAGCATTGCATGGTCTGACCTTGATGGTAATTTGCTGGAACGATTGGCAACTGTCTTGAATATTTTCCACTTTTGAATAATCTCTCTCACTGTAGAATGATGGAGTTTAACTTGTTTGGAAATGGTCCTATAACCCTTTCCAGATTGATGTGCAGCAACAATTGCTTCTCTAAGATTACCTCCTTGGCATTGTGTTAACACACATCTTTCTTCTTCAGCTGGAGGGCCTCAGGTTGGACACCCCTGCAATAGACTCTGCCTTCCAGGGGGAAAAAATGTATCCCATCACTGAAAGGGTTAATATTGGTATTGCTGCTACTGATTTTTCTCTTTTTTGTAGTTAATCCTTTTTATTGATCATGGGTAAAGCCGTTTATCATGATAAGCCAATATAGTGTTATTGAGTAGTGTGAATGATTGGGAACAACAGGAAATATCACATTGAGCATCAGGAAAATTATGCGCGCCGTTAACTTAAAAACCAGCAGCGTTTACTGCCAAGCATGGATTAACTTGTTTTTATCAGAGCAGGTGGTGTGTGTGCAGTGGAATGTAGTTTTATCTGATGATTGTTTGGTTTGATAGCCATAAGACACAAAAGCTTCAGCGATAGCCCATTTTTGAGCATTGCACAGCTGTTTCCCTTTTGGCAATGCTATATTCCTCACATTCCTAACACATTGTTATATGTTTTTCCTGATGGCAAGTGGTCGTGCAAAGTAGCATCACATGTTCTATATCATTTTCATTGAGGTGACCAGATGCCCTTTAACAAGGGACACATAAACAATATGGGTTAGTTGCGTTTAGTACAGTTCTGGAGTATACATTTTATGTGGATTACTGGTTAAAGGGATAATCTAGTTATTTTGTTTTTAAATGGACTTTTCTATTTTGGGCACCATGTGTGAAATGGCCAGCCCTTGGCATCTAAAAGAACACTTGTATGTGGCCTGTTAGAGTAGAGCAGACAGTGACTTTTGACAAAATCATCAGAATATGCTTTCTTGTATTACCTTTTGTTTTCCAAGTCGTTACAACCATAATAAAAGAATTGCAACTATATTTACCCCAAAAGGATGGTTACCTGGATTATGATTTTTCTCTTGTATGGCCCTTAGTATTAATGAGACAGAGGAGAATGAATGTGATTCAAAAACAAATATTCCACATTCCTGCCATCCTTTAAAGTATGTTTAGGCATTAGTAGCACAATTATCTTGTACCATTCGCTATCAACACAACACAGAAGAACTAGCCCAGTGCTAGATAGCAGCTGTACCACTTACTGGTGGTGGACATTCCTGCATGTGACAGTTCAAAGAGTCCTAAGTGCTATGAAAAGGGGTTTTGGCCAGACAATGTCATTCCCGAGTGATGAGCACGTGTTATTATTATTATTATTATTAACTTTTATCAGAGGAATGTGGCGTTTAATCAGGTGCAGCTTGCTTAATACATATGTGATTACAATACTTCATAACCAGGTTAGTTAATATTTTATTCTAAACATACATCAACAACAGTTTATCTCTGCTTTATTAACTATAGTTAGAACGCCAGCGTGTGTTTCAATTAGGTGTTCTAACTGAAATCAGAAGCAATTAAAGTTAATTGTGTATTGACTATATCCAGCAAAAAAATGCACTTATGCCAATATAAACATGTCTAAAAACAATCCTTCCATCATGTATCTAGTTATATTTGTGTTTATTTATTTGCTGTCTTATCAAAGATCGACTCTGAAACACTTTTGTGCTGTGTAAGTTAAAATGCAAGCACTGGCAATACCTAGTAAAATATATTTCTGAAATACAATGAAACACAAAACATACAGTATAGTTCAGTGTGTCTTGTAATAGGTTTAGTAAGCATTTCTTAATTGCCATTGCAAATTATGTTTATTAGTTTTTACAAAAGGAGAAGTCCTTTGTTGTTGAAATTAATGTTGATGTGGAAAATTGTTGCATATTATAAAACCAAAAAATGTGGGTTTTAGGTTAAATTGTATTGGCCTGCTAGTAAAATACACTGGTTGCCAGTTGAACTAAAAGTGCATTGTCTTCAAAAAGTAATATTTGCAACTTTTTGAGATGTAGTGCACCTCAAGGTTATGTTTATTTATGTCTCTGTTTGGTTAACAGTTCATAAATATTTCTACCAATGTAAGATATAATTCTTGGAATGCATGGCTCACATTCGGGTGACAAAAGTGCATTTTCTTCCTATAGTTTAGTGACTGCAGAAACCCACTTATGTATTTGTCATTTTAAATCATGGCATATAACGGATGCGATAAACCCAGGCTGCGGTTCTTGTCTGACCCGAATTGTGCATTCCAGGAGTCTTGTGAAAATTCAGAACATTTATTTTCCATTATGACATGGGACAGACTCCTAGCTAAGGATCTTTGGAGCCTGGGTCGATGACTGAGGTTGCATCCTATTCTCAGATTAACTCATATTTGGCTTTCTGTTTTTCATGATGTTCATTTAACAGTTGAATGTGTTTTTGGAAAAGAAAAACAGTAGAGACAGCCAAACAACAAATAATATACATAATTACTTTACATTATAGGATGGAAGGACACAATAACAATTACTAATCAGATAATAGCAGTAAACGGCTTTTTAATAACTTTTTTGCCTTTGTAAAAAAGAAGAGGGTCTTATAATTAAAAGCTAGAAATTGCGGTTAACTACTCACGTGTCACCTTTTTAACATTTGTCCACCTTATTTTTTTTTAGTTGGTAACATATAATATACAGTATGTAATTGCTTGTGTCCCTAAACGAAACTTTTGTTGGTTTTGGTTGCTGCTTTCCCTCTCATTGTTTAGCAGTGTTGGACAGAGTATACATATACTCTTCCAAATGCTACATGATTCATCTTTTTTGCTCAACAGATATTTGGGCGATTGGCTGCATTTTTGCTGAACTGTTGACTTCTGAACCCATTTTTCATTGTCGCCAAGAAGATATTAAAACAAGCAACCCGTTCCACCATGACCAGCTGGATCGCATATTCAGTGTAATGGGATTTCCTGCAGGTAGCTGGTTTGTACCTATTGCATGGTATATATCACACTGTATAAAGAATGCGTATTTTGCTTACTCATATCCAGAGTCACAAATAATATTAGTTGGATCTGAATGAAGTACTTGTAATTGTATGGGGAAAACAATTATTCTTCCTTTGATTGTGCAAAGGCATCCTCCAACAACATAGCAATGACGTTAAGCAAACTTTTCTAAAACAATAACTGGAGTGACTTCTAAACTGTAAGCTTGTGTGAGCAGGGTCCTCCTTGACATTTGTTTTTGTAAGTCGAATTCACTCACACAACACATTCAAGCGATTTCCAACTGTGCCTCAAAATTTAAAAAAATACTTTTTGACTCCAAAATGGCAGTCTGCTTTCTCATTTAATCATCAGGCTATAACTAATGCTATCCTTATAAACAATCATATCCCTGTATATTTATTGTTATTGCTATTAAAAGAAAACACCCTTTCACTGCTTAAAGTGAACATTCCTTTCTTCAAGTATGAGTAGCTGACCTTTTGTCTTTTGCACATCATTTCATTAATGAACAGGTCATTAAAGAGCAGCTGGTATTGTACAGCCCTGTGGATATGATGCTGATAAACAAATAATCTATGTATTAATATATATATTACCTCATGTGTATAGCTGTTTATATTTAAGTTAAACGTCATATTGAGATTTTGTACTACCAGAAAAGAGACCCTGCCAGGTGCACTAACCAGCTTCAGATGATTAACCCTTTCACGACAGAAGACGTATCAGGTTCGTCATTAGAAAACGTCCCCAGAGGACCAATGACATACCTTGTACGTCTTTTTAAAAAAATGCTCCCATGCTGCCGCTATAGTGGTGATCGCCGGGGCACGGCCCTCCAAGCCTCCGATCTCTCCTACATCGAGGCTTAACTTCAGGTCAGCTAAGGCTCTGATAGTTCAAACTGCAGAGGCAATAAAGAGTGGGCTGATGATCATCAGATCACTCCTAACCAATAGGAGTGATCTGATCATTAAAACAGACACTTGCTGGTTAAAAATACTCATAAACGCAAATTAATACTAAATGAGTATTTTTATTATATTGTTTAATATATAATTATTACTGCCTTATTACTATCAGTGGCCTAAATTTAACAAAAGTGCAATATCTAAAAACCATGCCCTACCTATGCATATTGCTGTACTTGGGGTGGTGTTGCTGAATACAAATCATTAGTTTATTCTCTGCCTCACATACCCAGGGAAATAAACTTTACTGCAATGTTTGGCACTATGATGGTTAAATAAAAAGTGTTAAAATTCATCTAGTAAAATTCTATCTGTTGTAAACTGTCATAAAAATATATACTTTTGTTTATCATTTTCTGCTTTTTCTAGCTGCATAGTGGAGCCCATTCCCCAGTGTATCACATTTTTAAAAAAATCTAGTTTGGGAGCAGTGATGTGCGTCATTCATGTTTAGCCTTGTAAAAACCAACATAGAGGAAAATACCAGGCACAATCAGGACCAATACCTCAGTACATTTTGTTTGCTTTTATTTTACTTGCACTGGCTATGTATAGGTTTTATGGGTGAAACTATGATTTTTTTCTTAATCATGTAATTACCGTATTATTATTTTTTTTTCTCAAACGAAAGGCTTACTTGTCCTCATAAAAATATATTTAATTTGTGGGAGTACACTAAATGAGTTAGTGGGAAGTCTTACATAAAGACATAGTAAAAACGAGAATATTGCTCTGGTTGTTTTTGGAAAACTTTGTAAAATAACCCTGACCCTTAAGGGGTCAAAGCGCTCTCTAATAGTGTAATTATGCATCCTTACTATGCATTTAAATTCCTAGTACCCATGACAGTGCCAGGGCTACCATATCATTCCTTTATTCCCCATGCCATCCTTGAGGACACCTTCCTTAATCCCTGACTTGGGCACTTCTTGTGCAGGACATCCAGGCAAACATGAATGGTAAAACTATTTTTTATTTTTGTCTTTATTCAGTTATTTTCATTTTTGAGTCAGTTTGTAGTATTCATTTATAATAATTTTCCTTTTTTATTTTAGATAAGGACTGGGAAGATATCCGAAAGATGCCAGAATATCCAACACTGCAAAAAGACTTCAGGAGAACAACGTAAGATGCTGTGCATGGGTTAATAGAAGAATTGTTGTATGACAGGGTCCTTGGCAACTAATTATATCTGAGGAACCTCAAGGTCTCCAGAGCTATCATGTTTATGTTCAATTATGTTAACTCTAAAGTACTCCCTCACCTCTTGCTTCTAGTTAGGGCTGCAACTAACGATTATTTTAATAATCAATTAGTTGGCCGATTATTTTTTCGATTAATCGATTAATCAGATTAAAAAAATGCAATTTTTTTATTTAAAATAATGTTATTAAAAAAACTTACAATTTACACTTTCATCTCTTTATCACAATGCATTTCTTCTATTCACCTTCTTATGTTTATCTGAGCATAATAATAAAAGCTACAAGAACCCAAACACAGTGTTTCTCAAACTAGGTTTTAATACAAAGTTATTACTAGTAAATATGACATTCATATGTTAACTAATTTCTTCATATTTAATAAAAGCCTATGAGAAAAAAAGCGTTTGTTATGTAATATTTCTTTTATTTTACCAAACATGCCCCAGTAGCACATCTGACCGCCCAGCTATGACACTCTGCCCCCAGATTTGTCTTATACCTCCTATATGCCAGAGATTCTACTGTGCCCCCTGATATGCCACTGTGCCCCCGATATGCCACGATTCGATATGCCTTATACTCACTACACACTACCCAAACCACAGGCACTGGAATAATGTATAGTATAATGTAAAGTATACACAAAAATAGGGCTGCAACTAACGATTATTTTAATAATCGATTAGTTAGCCGATTATTTTTTCAATTAATCAGTTAAAAAAAATGCAAATTTTTTTATTTAAAATAATGTAATAAAAAACTTAAAATTTACACTTTCATCATTTTATCACAATGGCATTTCTCTATTCACCTTCTTATTTTACTGACATAATAATAAAATCTACAAGACCCAAACAGTGTTTCTCAAACTAGGTTTTAATACAAAGTTATTAGTAAATATTAATTCATATGTTAACTATTTTTCATATTTAATAAAAACTATGAGAAAAAAAGCCTTGTTTATATTTTCTTTTATTTACCAAACTGCCCCCAGTTATGCACATCAGACCCCCAGCTTGCCACTCTGCCCACAGATATGCCTTATACCTCCTATATGCCAGTGATATGCAACTGAACCCCCTGACATACCTTATACCCCCAGATATGTCTTATGCCCCCCTGATACGCCTAATGCCGATATGCCTCATATACCCTAAATACCACTGTGGCCCCTGATATGCCTTATAACTTCCAATATGCCACTCGCCCCCATTTATGCCTTATACCTCCCTATATGCCACTGTGCACCCTGATATGCCACTCCACCCCCCATAAATGCCCTGCACCACCCTGATATGCCACTCTGAAATTCATTATACCCCCTATACAACACTCTTAACTCCCCAGATATGCCACTCTGCCTCCCTGAAATTGATTACACACTTCCTCTCTCCACCCTCCCATACACCACTCTGCATCTCTCCACCCTCCCATACATCACTCTGCCTCTCTCCCCCCTCCCATACACCATGCTGCCTCTCTCCCCCCTCCCATACACCACTCTCCCTCCTGTCAGCAGCAGAGGTCCACAAAACACCAGGGAGTCAGGTAGAGAGGCAGAGTGGTGTATGGGAGGGGGAGGAGGCAGAGTGGTGTATGGGAGGGTGGCTCTCATACACCACTCTGCCTCTCTACCTGTCTCTCTGGTGTGAACCTCAGTTGCTGACAGGCACTTTCATTGGAGCTTCATAGAAGCCCCAGCGGAAGTGAAGGGGAGTGGTGGAAGTTGTCTGTGCAAATCGCACGGACACCCACCGGCTGACAGTGAGGGGAATCCAGGTTCCCTGCAGCGTTGTGGGGGATCTGGATTCTAGTGTTATAATCCGATCTCTGTTTGAGGTCGGATTATATAAGGAGAGGAGTTTTTCAGAGCATTTGCTCTGGAAAAAACCTTTTTATAATCGATAAAAATCGATTCGACTAATCGATAATGAAAATTTTTGTCAATGATTTTCATTATCGATTTTATCGATTAGTTGTTGCAGCCCTAAATTGTGTGTATACTATGGGAACGACTATCTCAATTATTATTCTGCGCTATTGTAGGGCTCTCTCGTTACATTTGGTCGTCTCAGCCTTTATAATAACAGAGCAAAGAGAAGGGAGATGACTTCAGTACAGAGATATAATTTAATGGTACTTCTTTACCTTGGCTCAAAGGGAACGGCTTCAATTCCTGTTTCACTTCATGTCAAACAGCCTCACTTTCCATGGTGGGGCACTCCCTGTGCCAAACGTGTCCGATCTCAATCTTCAAAGCATAGGAAGGCAATGTGTGTACAGAATGTTTTAACTATATTCCATCAAGGTAGAGCGTCTAACGCATTTCACAAGGTGCAGGTCTAATGTCCACCCGTGGTACTAACACAAGTTTGAAAACTCACCTTACGTTAAAAAGAAGTGCATCATTTTTACGAGGTTCGGTTTTTCTAATGAAAGTGAACCGATGGCCGCAGCAGTTCCTTATTAGAAAGCCCTGGTGTTGTGGTCTGTTGGCCCTTCTGTGAAGGAACCGGCGCAAACACATTCAACGGGAAACTGGA
>VKOC01019759.1:0-57741 GCA_009364415.1 Spea multiplicata | reverse complement strand
ATTCATTTTACTTAAAGTAAATCACACCAAATGGAGGAAAGATTGTTTGCAACACAATTAGTGTAAAAGGAAATTCTGCTGACCCAACAAGGTCATGCTTATTCATTCTTCCCAGAACGGTTTGTAAATACATATGTCTTTTCACATTTGGGAGAAGTTGCAGAGGAAAAAAAATATACAAAAAGGTTCCATTTTTTTTATTAAGATTACTGAAAAGCTCCAGAAGTTAAACCAGGAAACTGGAGAAAAAGACCCTACTTTGAGTTGCTGATTTTTCTCTCACCATGAGGTGACATCTTCGGGTGCTGCCCCATGCATCTTGGGGTGCTGTTCCATGCATCTTCGGGGCTGTCCCATTACTTACAACACCTTAGACATTTTCTTGGTCGTATTTTTGTGTCTATTACTTGATATGATATTTTTGGATGTCCTATTCTGTTGCTGTGTGCAGCTCAAATCAACACAACTTTCACATCTAGTTTATCGCATCTTCTTGCCGTTTCAATCCTGATGATGAGTGTACCATCTCACCCATGTATTGGGCTTTGTCTTGACCTCGGCCTTATATCCACTCAATTTCCCTGCCTGTTCATTGACTGTTTTTGTTCATTCAAGAGAACTAGCTGTCTACGATGGTACCTGGAGATTCCACATAAGTGGTATGTGTTACGGGCAAAAAACCTTCTCTTCTAGGTTATCCCTAGTGGTTCCACAACAAGGGTCCATGCGCTAACTTCATATTTTCACATTAAGCAAACAGACAAAATGGTGAGTAAAATGCTAAGAACAATTTTTAGCAGTCTTAAGTGCCAGAGGTTGGCTGAATTTAGTACTATCTGGTCATCTCTGTACTTTTACAAGTTGTACCAAGTTGATTTCAGATTGCTATGGGGACTTAACTTGATGGCTCAGTTACGATGATATTCTCTCAAGTTGAATGACGTGGAATCATTCTGAAGGTGGACTAAGTTGGCTCTTAAGCGACATTAAAGAACACGAGGCATCAATCAGTTAAAAAAAATATTAATATATAAATGTTGGTTACGTGCATTTCCCTTTAATATGCAGCAGTTTTTTTCTTTAACATGAGTATAACATATTTTGGTTAAGTATAACATACATAGACATGTATAAGACGGTGAGATATCAGTATAAAACCTGCAAGCACTTCTATTCGATTTTTCACTTTGGATATTTAAGCAAACATAACCATGATATTCAACCTGATGTCAATGACATTTACTGAACCAAACTTTCTGCATAATTGGTGTCACAATTTTGTCATAAAGTTGTACAGTTTATCATAAAAGTGAAGATCTGACATAACAGAACGTTCCCCTTTACTGATAATGAACACTGACACCGGAGCTCAATTAGCATGATCAGACATATGACATATATTGTAATTTATTTTTTTTTAAAAGTACAATTGTGTCAGATTCAAATTGTAAAAGAGATGCACTTTGTACGGTTACACATGCCCCATGCACTTAGTAGGTCTGTGATTACCAAAGTTTAACAGAGTGAAAATAATTCTAAGAGTTCTCTGTTCCATTGCCAACATTTACCATCCTCCAACAGGATTGGAAATACAAATTAAGCCCTATATGGAAATATCATTTTGATTTTTGAAAAGAAATCTAAGTATTATTAAAGTTAATATTAGTTATGATATCTATATGTTGAAGTGTCAGGACCTTACCCCCACTGCTGGATCTTCTTCCTTTGCCATGCCTTGATACATCTTCAGCACCCGTTTGATTGCGTATCTCTTCCCTGCATTCGGGTCACCGCGTCCTGCAGCTTTACACTTACGGCACCATTCTTGTAGTAAACCCAGTTGGTGATTTTTTGGGTGCGCTTATTCAGTTATTGTTTCTCAAGTGTTTGACCTTGGCTTGCTCTTTGACTTTGTGCGTTCTCACCCTGCCATTTGGCCTGTCTACCACTACAGTTTAGGTTTGCTCTAATACTGGTCCTCCAAGAGCAGCAACTTGGTCCTGGCATAGGCAGAAAACCTTCTCTCCTAGACTTTCTATCGTCATCCTTGACCAGAAATCAAACCCTCGACAAAGCAGTTGTTTAATGAAGAAATAGGAGCTGAATTAAAACCATGTTGATAGACCCACACAAGATCTAGGACTTTGTCCATTCCAACATTACATGGTATATAAAACGCAGTATGGAGAGAGCACTTCCAGTGCAAAGTTTTAAAATCAGACCTATCACCAGAGAAACCAGTGGAATGTTCTTGGTGATCAGATCATTTACTTTTGCTGTCATGGTGGCAAGACCACTTATTCATCCCATAAACAATCATCGTCATTCTGAGTCGTCCTGATATATGGCCTGTCTGTCGACCTGAATTTGTCGAGAAGGAGCTTACCTTATATCCTCAAGGCTTTCCCTAATAAATTATGGAGAATAGGTTTATTCAATCACCCAGTGGATCTTTAAAAAAAAACAAACAAAAAAAAAACATGCGCCAATCGAGCAAATGAATAACAGCCTCCAAACAGAAGTCGTAGGGGTTAATACATTGAGGACATTTAAACATACATGGGATAGGCATATGACCCTTGAATCTAAGACGAGACCAACGACTGATTAAGGTCTTTACAGCAGGAAAAACAGGCGGCGAGTTGGCCGAATGCCTCTGATCTGCCGTCAAATTCTATGTTTCTATGTGCTGTGTAGGCTATTTAATATAAGCTGAACTTATATATCAGTTTCTGTTGTTCTGTTCCACCTTAAAATTCCAGTCTGTTTCGCTTTGTCTGGATCAAAACTTTTTTATGACATATGGCTGGAGACATTTTTTTTCCTGCCGTATAGTATAGCATTTTATTTACCTCAAAAGAGACATTATAAAACTCAAGAAAGGAACACAGTGATATTGTAATAAATAACAAGAAAAAAAAAATATATATATATAAAAAACTGTCTACTAGCAGTATTTCTGGATCAGCAGAATTCGCTGAGAATTATGCATTAGGTAGCAAGAAATTGGAAATGCCTATATAATAATCACCAATATTATATCTCATATTTCTCTTATGTTAATAAAAAAAAATTGCATTTATTAAGGCTCCCGGTCTACGACACAGAAAATCACGGGTGATGATCCTGTAATGAAAGTTATGCCAAATAAATATATCTGTCAGGTATTGATTAGAAATAAATTGGCAGGGAATTAATGAATATTCATTGGGAAGTTCTATTGCGTGCATTTTTCATACGCAAAGAAAGGCTTGTGTTATTGTTATCATATCTTTGTCGGTTTGCTCTAATTTGTCACTTTGATCATTTTGCTTTGCACGCTATACTTATAAGTCAATTTGCCTTTTTTTTAATGAAAATAAATTTATTTTCAAACTGTCAGCATACCTCGGAATTTATAAGCTTTAATATGCGTTCTTTTGAAGAAATCAGGAGACAAAGCAATTACTGCAAACTATTTCAACAGCGCCATCTACGGGCTTATTCTTGGCATGATTAAACATATATGCACATGTCTTACTGTAAAAAAAAGATGTGCGACGTAAAGGAAAATAAGTATCTAGAAAAGCCGAGTAAATGCATGAAGATAATACGGGCAGACATATAGCCAAGAGCCTACACATTAAACGCTCTTTGTTAATAATAACACCACCAACCGTACCCAAAGGGTGAGGCTCATACATGTAAACATGATCAATATATGATTGTGATGCAAGAAAGTTTTTGTTTACTGAGAGGGTGGTAGATAAGTGGAACAGCTTCCTAGCAAGAGTAGTTAATACAGTAACGGAATGAATCTGACTCGAAGGGGAGACCAAGGACCAAGTCTTTGCACAAGGAAACAACGGGCAGACTACTTGGGCCGAATGGTTCTTCTCTGACTGTATTAGGCAACGTCCAAAAAAACACTTAAAAACCTGCATTTCATTTGACATATTAAGTGCCTGGTCTGCTTATATTTGGGACATTATATCAGCATACAACCCATCACTGCCTTTCATGGGATCCCTGTATGAAATAAATCAGGATATACTCAAAGATGGATCACTACAACCTCGTAGGAGGTCACGGTCCACGTGTGGATGGAGCTCTTCTACAATACACTGGTACCACATGTCCGGTCAGGGCCGGCTTGTTTTAAGTGACGTGTACAGCCTATATTAAAAACCCAGCAAGATATGGATTTATCCCAGTTATAAATCTATGACTCCTGAGAAGTTTGTCTATCATTTGGGGAAAATATTCACAATTATATGATGGTGTGAGAAGCTTCAGTTTCTATTGAAACAATCACTTCCAATGGCTCAAGTCAGGTGCTTTTACTTACCCATGGAAATAATAATTGTGACTTTGGGCTGCTATGATTTGACTCTTTAGAGTGATTTTGATATTTAGTTATTAAAGGGTGAGGATGCTCACGCAGTGCAGAAAGATCATTGGGTATACCCTGTGTTCTAATTTATGCATTAATTTGCATATTTTAATTCTTCTCTTTTATACACAAGTGGAGTCTTTAAGCTGTATAGAGAGGAATAAAAAAGGTACAAGACCATTTTGTTAAATGCTTGAACTTTCGAACAAAGAGGTTAATACCATTTTCAATTTGAAAGCAATATGCTTTGATTGAAGCAACGTATATGAGTTTGGAAAAACAACAAAGCGTAGTTCAAATAATGGCCGGCTTTGATGAATCCCTTATTACCATAAAAAAAGAAGTATAATCTGAGCCCGTATGCACATTTTGCATTTGATATTCTGATGAATAAGTATTCTTTTTCTTCTTTTGGGGGGGTGCAAATTAAAAAGTTTATTTCAAGCTCCTCTCCCATTTTCTTTAGCATTTCTAGGGTCTTACACAGCTTTCATTTAATCACCTACACCAATGTCCTTGATTACATTCAACAACTCTTGAACGATAGCTGAAACAAGTGCCCTCTCTTGATTCTGCCAATGAGACGGCCACCAGCTACACAACTAATGGTTGGCAAGAATGTTGGAACCTATTTTAAAAATGGTGGAAAATACCACTGGCAATATGAAAGGCAAATAATTTGCTGACTTTTCCTGCAAATTACTTTTTTTGATTCAACATATCTCAGGGTTTCAAACCAGAGATTAAACCCAAACCTGTTTGTTCTTATGCATTTAAGATCTGAACCAATTACCCTTGGTTTTGGAACATACTAAAAGGTCTATCACATTGATTCCCAACATTTAGAATTGTCAGATATTCTTGCACATACCCATAGAACAAAACAGTAAGGCCAGGTGCTCTATCAGAATGATTGAAGGATTACTTGAATTGCTTATGGTGACATAAGGAGACATTGACGTCCTACGAACTGAAGCTAGATACCTCTTGCCCATCTGTTACACTCAAGGATAAATAAGCTTAAAAACCAAAAGGATGTCTAGCTAGAATATTTTTTGATTAATAATGATAATAAATATGAAACATAAGGAGGTGGGATAAGAAACGACACAATATTAATTATATAGGCATGTAGGCCATAAGGGTTGGATATTAGTCAATCTTTCATTTACTCCATCAAATATATCTGCAAATCGTGTCAATATGACTACTAACAAAAAACAGGCTACAAAACTAGAGCCCCCTTCTTCTCATCAGTGGAGGTTGTACAATCACACCATAGCATTAACACTTTTTATGTGACAAAATTCAAATTCCTATACCTTAAGACTTGATCCGGCAGGTGTCTTCTGACCTTGTTTTAAATAATAAATGATGAAAAAGCTGGTGGAAGCCACCTCCCGTTGAACAGCAGAAGGTTGGATTTTAGTATCTTTCTTCTAGAATGCTGGGATGCAAATATGTTACTCCAACAGTGATTGATTGCAGAGGTACGGAACAGATTCCATTTCAGCATTTCCTTTGAGATGTTTTGTTGTCTAGAGGATTGGTATCAACCTGTACCTGTCACGGTGAAAATGATGACAAACAGTGGTGATGATGTTAATGTTCTACACATCAGGGGTTACACAGAAAAAAAATGGAACAAGCACTTTTTCCCAAGATAAAGCTTCAAATAAATACGATTAGCGAACATAGAAAATGTCAGAAACTTTTCTACACTTTGTAAGTAAAGTACAAAGTCTTCTTTTTTGCTAGAAAGTGCTAACAGAGAGGCCTATCTATGAGTCCAAGACCACTTGGCCATGGTGTCTTCTGACCACCAGCTAACTTTAATGGGCGGCACAAGTCACATTTATTATCAGTTTGTGTGAGTTGCTGTATTTGTTTTGAGTGTGACGAGCCCTCCAAAGTACTCAAGGCCAATTCCACTCATTGTAATGATTTAATGATCTAAGGGAACTTGTTATGAGGAAGATTCTGGATTACTCATCTACCAATGTTACCAGGAAGGTGTTCCGTGAAGATTAACCCTCTTTTTTTATCATTCAACCATTTGTCAGAGTTCATAAAATTGTACAGTTTTTCTGTTTCTCTTTCACCATGCTTCAAAATTATATTCATACTGCTAACAACCTGCGAACACTACGAAGGGCCATTGTCTACTAAGCTTCATTCCGTAGAGGTCATTTAGATATATTTAAATGTAAATGAGATTAATTGCAAGACAAAGAGCTGATGCAGTTAACACAGAATGTTCCAGCTGGACATTATTTCCTAGTGTTTGTCCCATTTCGCCTTTGCAGACGTGCCCTATTTGATATGTGATTCGACCCCTGGCTCCTCGACCTCTGTCAAAGCAAAGCCCTGACGTTTGACCTGTGCGCGGAGCAGACATTTTTTTTTTTAATGGCACTACGAGACACTAGCCGAATCACAGGATTTTACATTATTGCCTTTAATATTACATCAAGACATTATAGTCCCTTAAAGGATTTACCCTTTTCAAGACAGGTGACCGCTTCCTAATCTATCTAGATTGCTTCTGTGAATATACATTATCATACTAAATGTCTGCATACCTTAAAGACCCAAAGCCGCGTTTGAAAAATGAACACCATAACCGTTTTATGCCGTGTAGATTAATGCAAGGTTGTTTGGAGGTGGCAGGCCCCCTTGAAATGATGGAAATGAAACGATATAAATATTATTTTCCTTATTTATTTCTTACTTACCGTAAAATCCATCCGGACAACTGCAATTAATGTTTTCTCCAGAGTGGCTTTTCACGTCACCCCTCTTTAAAGCGACCTCTGATCACTCTTCTGTCATTTTTTAACCATTTCACCCCCGTGTGCCCATCTTGCCACTGAACCGGTTCATGTCGTGTAGGCTTTCCAACCTTCTATTTGAAAGAATAAAAACAGAAAGGTAGAAACATACTTTTACTGTACAAAACGGTACTTTTTATTTTTCCGTTCGTAAACAATATGTCAGGTGCTTCACAAGAAACGGCAAACAAATGCATCTTTACCGTCAATTCCCATGTAATATGTTGTGTCAGTTCAGAAATACTGACAAAGTGAGAATTAATTTTGTCAGGTGCGCCCATCTGTCTGTCTTGGAGATTTGTGAAATACTCAACTACTGACACAGCATTCTAAATGTATAATTCCCTATTGCGATTTTGACATGAGAGTGGAACACATACATTAAATGGTCAAAATGAAGAAGGCATTTGTCGAATCATTTCCTACTACTGAGAACTACCCTTGTTCTACACCGGGACACAGCCTTAAATACTTGCCAGAATTTAAGCATTTCTGCATGCCTTGGGTACAAATATCACACTTAACTTGCTGAACAGGGCTTGCATTATTAAGTTACGGATGTCTTGGGTATGGATAGGGGAAAATCTCCTAATCATTACAAGAATACTTATTTTACTACTAATGGACTCTCTAGGGTTAACCTGGAGTCTCCGGGTCACCTCTCTCTGTCTCCAGGCAGGTAAAGCACTGGTTAGCCACACCCACTCCATGCCCACTTCCCTCCTACTCAATACTGTCTGGAGCAAGCCCGCCCCTTTCCACTGGTAGCCCCGCCCTATGTGCAGCTAGCACTATGCCGCACAAGGCTAGCTCAGCCTGGCCTTTCACAAAGCCCGCTGACAGAATGGCTCCTCGTAGCCTATGCGGGGATGTTCCCTGGTATGATGCTGCCTGAAGAAGAGACCTCAGTGTCCTGAAAGATTTTACTATTCCGTTATCCAATAAAGGTATCATTTTTAAACAATTATTTATTATTTTTCTTTATTATAGAAGTACCTTGATTGTTGAATTCTTATAATATCCCTTTTTTCAAGCATATTATAATAAATATACATCCTAGCTTCTCTCTTCACTTATTATTTTTCGGTTAGTTGAAGGTGCAGGTTAAAGACTCAGAGGGGGGCTAATGTGGGACCAAAAACTGCTGTAATTTCAGCAGAATTTGGGGGGGAAATACATAAAAACCTAATGTTTCGCAGCCGCATCAAAAATATCCTCGCAAAGAGAGAGGGATTTTACACACTGACACACGTGTTCAGGGAGATGGGCTACATACATGTTCATTCTCCCCATGTTTAATGTCCGTACACGGTGGTCCCGGACACACTATTGTCATAGCAGTTTCTCGTTTTAATTCTCTCGTTTCTTTTTGTCTCAGGAATCAGAGCCTATAATTTGCAAAAAAAGCAGCGTGCGGAGTATCCATAGTAACGAGTACCGTCTTACAACGTCTTAACACGCTTACATTCAGCTTACAGACTTTCTCAAAGGTCTGATCCCGAAAAGTAAGCTTTAATCAGTATACAGTTCATCCAGAACAATAAAAAAATGGACTACTTATGTACTTCGGCAGCTTTAATAAAGGTGAGGTCATTGGGTTTTGACCAGGATTCATAAAAATAAAGATAATTCTGCAGTGGAATTATTATTTATTATTAACGATTATTATAAGGATTTGCACTCCTCCAAAATTAGCTAGAGATATGGTTTGCCACCATTACGACGATAAAGCTTAAAGATGCGTTCATAACTAACTCTTCAATGGCGAAGCCCTCTCAAAAATTATTCTTTAAATAAATGTTTTACATTTTTTTCTGCAAAAACACTCTCCATGTGACACAAAAGCAGACGCTGATAGGTCATTGTCATAGAAACTAAAAAAAGTAATTTTTGTGTTATTTTTACATAATGAATCCTTCAGCGAAAAGAATAAAACATCTTCTAGAGATTTATTTCCTTAACAATCTAGAGCGTGCAATTAATATTTAGTCTAAGTGGAACGGCACCTTTAATTGAGGTTATATTATGATCTCCAGGATTTCTTTCAGCAGATCACCTTGGTCTCCGGATTGCTGGTAAAAGTTTTCTTGTAGAACTATCAGTCATTCTGCTCCTTATGCCAGATCCTATGCAGTCTTGGCTGCTCATCCCATGCTATTTCTGCCAGTAATTTCTGTTCTTTCCTGTTTTCCTACTCATCTGCCTCTTCTTCTAGATTTGTTAATGCTAGCCTTCTGTTCCCGTTCTTTCATGCACACCTCTGTCATTGTTTATTTTTATCCGTCTCTTCTTAACACTCTGTTCATGTATTCTCTTCTCTCTGTTTATTCATTCATTCACAAGTTCTTCTTCATCCATAATCTCCCCAAATCAGTTTGGTAATATATATATATATTTCTTTTCTGTACTATTCTGAGGACAATATTCTGGAGGGGGGTCGATCTAATTCTATCATTTCTAATTTTTTGTCTCCTGCTTGAAATAGCACAATAATTCTGGGGATATATATATATATATATATATATATTATATATATATATATATATATATATATAATATAATATTATATAAAAAAGACACTGTGAATATAGTATATATAGTATATTGATAATTACCCTAAAAATATTTAGTCATTGCGTAAAAAGTTATTTTTCTTTCTAAAACTAACAAATGTAAACAAAACTTCAGAAGCTTTACCCTATTAGAAACTAGGACAAAATGATTTTTTTCTATAAGACGCTAAATGGTAGACAGCAATTCTACCTTTTCATTGTGAGTGGAAAAAAAAAAAAAATCACACAAAACTTCATAACTTCATAAAAAATAGGACATACCACCTCTTTATGTTGTCATAATAACATACTCCCTACGTTTTAATTCTTTATCATGTGGTCCATACGTACGGAATGATTTATGGTTCTAAATTCGTTTCTCCCATTCTCATTTATTATAGGGTGTCATATTTTATCAATGCTGTAGTTAATCACATCCTCGCTGCATATTAATGGTAACATATATGATACCTGGCCTCTGCTTAGACGGAACTCTAGCTGCGTTTCAGCGTAATCTCTGATTTTTTCTAATAAGTAATAACTTTATTGCAGAAGGGCTTTGGACTGGCTACTGATTTTGAACAGAAATATCTACATCCAATTTAGTCTTTTGTCTGGCTCACATTACGTGTGCTGTATTTGTAATATGGGATACTTTTCAACATCCTCTAGATTGTAAGCTTGCGGACAAGACCCTCTTTATCTAATATAACGGTTCGTCTTAGTCTATTGGTTCTAGTATGGTTAAACTCTTGGAATGTATCGTAAGAAGCGCTGTGGAAATTGTTGGCTCTATATTAAAAAAGACCGATGATGATACCATGTGGTTGTGATTAAAGAACGTTTTTGTTTGCTGGGAGGGTGGTAGGTAAGTGGAACAGCCTGCCGGTAGACTAAGTTCAATCAGTATGTAGCCGTATTGGCCACTGGCCCGGTGGGCATTCCCAGATGGCCAGTCTTGGACTGGTTTAATGTTTTACTGAGATCTATGAGGAATTAAGCCATCTATATATGCATCTCAGACAGTTGTATACAGTCTTAAAACCCCTATGGATTTCTCAGTATCTAATAGACATGTTTATCTCTACACATCAGAATATTTCCAATTTGGATTGCTAAAATATTCAGCAATACGTTCAATTCTTGCACAAAGACTCTGACCCTTAATATCAATATGAGATATGAGTACAAAACATTACTTTTTGTGGTTCCAACACACACACATTGTAATTATGTCAATAGCATCTGGGTGGCTCTGTAAATATAAATGGCTATGAATTGCCGGGAAAATAGATTATTTGCTTTGCTGATGGATCGTTCACAACATGGACGGCTTCTTCTTGAAGGAACACCTGTTTATTATTCTCACATAGAGCCATTTCTTTATGAGCACATCTTTATAAGCTTTATAAACTCGGAAGTGAGCAAATGCATCGAAAAATTAATTTGCGGGCCTGCAATCATTTGCGGCTTACGTTGGGATGCCTTTGTTCTAGATCTCAGTCGTTGTTCTACTACTTTGTATGAAGGGTGTCTGCAGCTGTGTTTTATTGAAATAAGATTTGAAAGTTAGTTGTGTATTTAGGGTATTTAATTGTTACTTATTAGCAGATTTTTTGTAGTATGTAAATCCTTAATTATTAATAGCTTTTATTTATACGGCGCCAACAGTTTCTGCAGATCTTCTTACAGTCCATTTATTCAAAGGGTCTAATAAAACAAGAACTGAAAGACTTAGACCAGCTGAAACATTAGGTAAAGGTGCCCCTGCTTGCAAGCTTACAATCTAATTTACTGAATTAGCCACAATCGCTGACACGTTCATTGGACCGGGCTTGGTCAAAGTCAGTGGCATATTCCGGCGTAGTCCGACTAGATCAAATGTGGCAAGTGAAGAAGAGGAGACAACAGCCCTTGTGTCCTATTACTGAAGGGGGTAGATTGGCCTACTGGGAAGTTGGGGGATGCCAAACTGATCAGTAGACTGGTTGGCAAGATCAGAGATATCCTTAAGCAGCCTTTTGAGACAGAGGCTTGGCATAAGACATCATCTCCAAACAATCAACATAGAAGGCAGGTGCCAGCAAGAGGATCCTCGTTTAAGGTAAGTCTTGAGTAAGGGCTGGGGCACTCACATTCATCAGACCAAATGGTGCTATAGATGAATATTAGTGCACAACTCCACCACTCAAGGTTTGCAAACAGGCCAGGAATTCTGCGTATCCTGGACTAAATCCAAGAATCAACATGTCTTTCGGACACTGTGGTAGGTTTATTTAAGTTTTGGATCTCTACTTATTTCACGTTTTTATTCCCTCCCATCAAGGTTCCTTCTGTGTGTCACCATCCCTCCATCCCTGGGAACTTTCGAAACAAGATGACCTTGAGTCTCTGGGAATATTAACCCTCTGCTAGCCCACCGTGAAGATTAGGCGGAGAGACTCACCAAATGGCTCCAACAAATGGAAAACTTTACTTGTCTTTATACAGTTAATTGAGTCATCTGCATTCATGCAGGGATATCAAACGTAACTTATTAGTAGGAAAATTATATATGATTACAGCAGCTAAGAATATCCAGACTGTGTGCCCCATCACCCTAAGAATTCCCACGTATGTGTGTTCCCCATCTGCTTGGTTTAGATAGTAACATAGTAACATAGTTCATAAGGTTGAAAAAAAGACCAAAGTCCATCAAGTTCAACCTATATGAGTGATATTATTAGGTATCTAATCTAGGTCTTGTCTCCTTGAGCAGAATTACATTTTAATCTTCCTTTTTGTATATTACCTCCCAATATGCATCATGTCCTATATACCTACCATCCTTGCATCCACAAGCTATCTTTTCAAGCCCTTCTATGAGAACCCAAACTGCACAACGTCTTGTGGTCTATTAATCCCCCTTCAGAATAGAAGCCACAATACTCTCATCCTCCTTTTCCCTTTTGCTGAACCATATTTTCAGGCCATTTACTTTCTTCTGATAAAGATAGACAAGGGGTTTGTAAATATTGACAATGCCTTAGAAATTAAATTAAAAGCAGGCTCCTGATTCATAGCACATAATTATCGACAATTAGTTTTCATTGTGAACGTTTTGCGCATCATTCATTACAGAAATGAGAAAAAACATTGAGCAGAATGAGTTGTTGGTAATTACAGAGTAAACCTTACACGGGGAATCTTGGATGGAATATTTGAAGTTGTTTTATAAGATTATGTGTGATTAAAGCTAATTTCTTTGTAGTGGTAAAACATCAGACCCTTCTGTAGCATTATTATCAGCAAGTCTTTGATTTTTATGAACTCGTGTACAAAACAAAACAATCGAAAACATATAAAAATACTTCAAACGCCCCACAAGTTTGATTTTATACTGCAATTAGTTTTGGCTTTAATTTTGGGGATGTTTCATTATAATTATCTATGCCCCTAGCCCCGTCCAATCCATATGATGATGACAACATATGAAGGCAGCCCATAGGTAGCCAAGCCCACCTAACATGGCCAAAGCTCTCTCGCCTGTTGACGTATGGACCGTGTCGTGATGGACAGAGGATGTATACATGCAAAGTTCCCATTCCTGCTGTTTTTACCATCTTTCTCAGGAGAAAAGTGCCCACGGCTCAACAGCCTTTTGAGGCCCGCAGCTGCATATCTTCTCCAGCGCAGGTTCTAAGGGCTTTTGAGAAATCAAAACAGGTTTTTATTTTGTACAACACATCCCAAGAACGGCTGATGTGAGATGACAATCGGCTTCCGTTTCACGTGGACTCCTGTGCATTTTACTAATTCCTTTAGTTAAGAAATGATAACGTGCAGTAAATGTACTCACTGCACGTGCTCAGTAGCAGACCAATAGAAACAAGACTAGAAGCCCACAACTGCATTTGTTCCGGCTGAGCATAAATATTCCACTAGCCATTGGCTGCCACTGTTCCATTTGTATCCAAAGCATGTGATGTATGTACACTTCCTGGTTTAAGTACAGGCAGCAGGGGAGGAGAAAAACGAGACAAAAAAGTCTAATTTTATAATTCCCAACTAATGAATGTCAGCACTGATTTGTGTGCGTTAAAACGCATCGGAATCCATGATCCAATATGTATTTAGAATAAATACAAATAAAACTATTTTGGTGTCACTTAATAATCTTCACATCTGAAAACTATTTTTTTTTTGTCCTTTTTTAGGTCAAAACGGGCAAACTAGAAAACACACTATAATAAAAACGATAATATTGTTTCCGGGATCTTTGCTTATTTATTGAACAAACAGCAGAAAACAATAAGACATGATGCCAATAGTCTGAAAATGAATGCAGAGTACGCGACCACATGCATTGCATGCCGTATTGTCTTTCGCTGATGTAACTGTTAATTGTTGCTAATCCAATATTCACAATGTGTTCTCTAACTCTTCTCACGCAGAGATCAGGACACTTACATCTTGTCTTGCCTTGAGGTGAAAAACAACAGCGAGAGACCCAGCAGATACAAAAAAAAAAATAAAAAAATATAAAAAAACCCCACTTGATTTTTATCATGAATTCTCATTTACGATAAGTTAAAATTCAGACTGGCAAATGAAATGGAAATTAAGACCTAACACTTAATGAATTGCTCTGTAATTTTTATTGTCTGTTATTTTGTCATACAGATCCAATAATTATCAATTTTGTTCCGTTAGTAATTTATTTTCTCCCCAGCTCTATAACTTTTTACTGGCTCGAACAACAGATGGGGAACATCAGCATTAATGATCCTGTAGGAGCAACTAACGCATGTACATAGTTGCAATTTCATTCTTGGCAGCTGAAATGCTGAAGAACATAATTGAATTTCTTTCCTTTCTCTAATCCACTGCTGTTTAAACCGTCAGAAATGTGCTTTTTCCCTTTTCGGTTTCCAGTGTTTAAAACAAGAGCATACACACCGACTGGTAACATTGCCCAATCCACCACTGTATAACTACATTCAAGATTATTTTTTGAGTCAATTGGGTTCTAAAAGTCTATTTCAGCTATTTGTATCATTTGATCAGCAAACTAGAGTTGGATTCTGGTCCTTCTTACATAGGTACACATGTGAATTAAATACAGACGTTTCTATTCTGCTAAACTAGAGCGGCACACATACAGAAACTCATGTTTCATTTCAGAAAATGAGCATTCTCAGCAAGTTAAACCTTTTCCAAGCATTCTTTATGTTTCGGTGAAGATCTTTAACTTTACTGACATAGTGGTAGATAAGTGGGACAGCCCTCTAGCAGAGGTGGTAAAGGCTCATACAGTTAGGGGATTTAAACATGCACGGGAAAGGGTCCTGACGTCTTGACAAAGGTTAAGGGTTGAGTCTTTACAGAAGGAACAATGGGTTCTGATCCATCCTCAAAATTGTATGTTTCTCTTTTTATAAATCACAAATATGGGAACCAGGTTGGCCAAGAGGTCCCTGGCCATCATGCTGACTTCCTGTGACCAAAGCCAGCTTAGAGTGGATACCTGTCAAAAATATACTCCTTCGGGGCAAAAATTGTCCACGAACCGTACCACCAGATTTTATACCCAATAAAACAAAACTAACACGTAGAAATACAAAAAGAATCAGCTCTTGTTATCTCCTGCCAATGGCGTTCAAACATGAGGGGGGGGTGGTTCATTTGGTGGGACCAATATATTTGGACCTGAGAAGTTGTGACACAAAGACCATGCCGGTGCTTCCGAATGGGTAGAAGAAACGACCATCTACAAAGGAATGCTGAACAAAGTCATGTAGATATCGGGAGATCTCACAGGGCTATTAGGGTAAGAGCCACATCAGCCAATGGGGCAATGATAAAAACACATGACAATGATAATATAACACAGTAACGAGACCTGGCCCCGTTAGAAGGATGTCATCCAATTAGCTAGACTATGTATAAGTGAGGGTCCGTCTTAAGCTGGTGTGTTTCATCAGCTGCGACCTACTGAAATTGATTTATGTACCTGAAAATGGGATCTTGTGCTTATTTTCGTTTGACCAGCGGAATCTAGACTGCATTGTTGGAATAGTTGATGGATCTCAGTATTCCTTTTTATTATTTTGTCTTTTAAGCGTTCTATTTTTTTTTCTTTTTTAACAATGCTCAACAAAAGTATTGTATCTAAGAAAAAAACACTGTGCTCATCGCAACACATTTGTCTGAATTGTCATAAAAACTCACAACAATAGGATATTCATTAGTGAAACAATGAACCAGACATTTAAAGTATGTGTAACATCTGTAGCCATTTAAATATATGAAAATTAGCAAACACGCTTATGAAAATGATCATTTTTGGCGCACCATTACGATACCTACAACTGTTTTAAATCACAAGATGCTGACAAAATAAAATAGCAGCTGCAGAATAAACCGATGAATATGCAGATATTATGAATTCTAATATAATACGACTCGTGTCAGCAGCATTTGTGAAAGGCAGCTGTCATGGTTTCAATGGAATTACACAGAAAATGCTGTTTTTATATTCCTTTATATTTAGGTAAATTAAACTATTTTTTTTTGTTAGTTTTGAGAAACTTTCTCAAACTTTCTGCAAATAAAATGTGGTAACCAAGCCTAAGTGAAATGCCCGTTTCACTTTTTGTTTCATTTTATTAATAATCAGAATATATATTTTTTTTACTTAAAGATGGTAGATAAGACCCATTCGGCCCATCGCGTCTGCTTGCTTTTCCTGAAACCTTAATCAAGCATTGGTCTCATCGTATATTCAGGAGCCATATGCCTACCCCGTGTATGTTTGAAGATCCTTTACTGTATTAGCCTCTACCATGTCTGCTGGGAGGTTGTTCCATTTATCTACCATATCTAATAATAAATTAATTGTACTAATTTAATGACAAATTCTTTTAAAACCTGGACAAAATCATTGCATACAGTCTTGAACAGTCTGTTAAATTCCTGAATAATATATATTAAAAAATTATTTTTACCGTATAATATATTTTTATTTGTTCCCTGATATACTTTAAAATTTGTAAATTTTACTTTGTTTAATTTGTTTGACCTATCCGTACACTAAACATTGTTTATATGTTTTAATATTTAATATGTTTTATATACGTGTTTATTTGATATATTCATACATACTTTTTGTTTTTTATATTTAATTGTTTTTCTTATTTTACTTGTTTAACTTGTTTGATCTATCCATACCCTGACGTTCTATATATTTTTTATATTTTATTTGATTTATGACCCTGAGATACACTATATTTTAAATATTTAGTTTGATTCTTTTGATCTTGTATAAAGTTTTTCCATGAGGTAAAGCCTGTTTGTGTTCTCTTTTTGTTATTACTCTATTATTGTTCGTTGACCAGTTTTATTGTCATTTAAAGTGCTTTTCTATATTCAACATTTTTTTCAAGGCTCACTGATTTTTTTTTCTAGCCCAAGTAATTTAACTTGCACTTCAAATTCTTGGATTTATATCTGATGATAATTCAATACATGGTTTATAAATTCTGATAAACAAGATTAAATATTTATTTCTAAGCCCAATAAAATGCATTCAGTCCTCAATAGTTTTTAGATGAAGTAATAATTTTAAAATATGTTTCAGACAAAATGGCTTAGTTTCTTCCTCGGCGTGTTTTTTATACAATATCCTACCAAAAAAAATCACTTTGAAAGCAGACCTAATCTATTATTTTTCACAAATGCATCCTTTTGCTGTTAACTCTCCTATTGTCAAGTTGCTGATGGCCATTGATTTGTTCAAGCAGCCTTTATAAGGGTGGGGTGAGCAGAAGGGAGAGGACGTTAGGATAAATGATAAATTAATTCTCTGAGTTTTGCTTCACTGACCGCAGTCCCGTTGTAACTTTAGTTGTAACTAAACAAAAGGAACCATCTTTAATTTGGTCTTTGAACTTTTGATCCTAGTGTCTTAATCTGGAGTTGGTTTTATTTCTCCATAGGCTGCAGGATCTCCTTGAGAAGAAAGATTTGACACCACAAGGTCTTTGGAGGAAAGACAATATCTTGGGCAAATAATGGACAGATGGGCAACTATTATGGCCAAAAGTGAAACCAACACAAGCTTATTTACGTTCTTATATGTAAATGCATTGTTCTCATGAGGAGCTTACAGTGTAATGGTATTTGGTAACCAGTGAGATATACAATTGATAAGGGATAAGTAACTATGTTCACAAATAATTTTAGATAATGTTACAAATTAACTGTCAGACATTGTTGAGTGGATGTGTTTTTACAAGTGTATTGTTAATTTCCAATGTTGCAAGGCAATGAATTCCATCATCAGATACAGAACTAGAAGGGTCTCGATGAATTAAGGAAAGGGGGCCAAAGGGGGTGCCAGGAGGCATTTGTACACTGGGCTACTGTGATTTCAAGCTTTTGTCTCTTGACTTTGGTCAACATCAATAGGTTAATGTTAAAATGTTGTTAGGCAGCATTTACACTCTGACTGGATCCTTCATGTGTTGCTTTCTTTGGGTTTCTCTGAGGTCTCTTTTGGTGCATATAAAGCAAAGGGCAATTAATGTGCGCCAAGCATGTTTATTTTTGGCCCGGTTAGAAAACTAGGCCATTTAGAAAGGCATGAAGGTTGCCAGTTCACCTATGGGATGAACTGATGAGGGCTTATAGAAGCCAAAATAATATTTGCCCAAGATTAATTGAAAATAAAATCTGAATCAGTTTTTTGAGAATACCAAAAGAAGACTCAATGACCAGGATTTTAAACAACAGATAATATAGTAAGGTTTGCCTTACTTTCTGTCACTCTACTTAGAAGGTGAAATTACTTATCGCAAACAAATTCTTCTTGACGAATACACTTTGTAACGACAAATCTATGGATTGCACTTGTCCGAAGCATTCAAAAGTAATCTGCAGATCCTTTTACATCATGTATAATTAGCGGAAAGGCAACTTTTAATTGAAACAACTTTTGGACAACGTCGAAAACCAATTTACAAATAGGCATCATTTGTAAACTTGTGAAAGGGATAGCTTTTCCTTCAAGAAAGGTTACAAACATCTGCCAAGGTAACAACAGCAGCCCGCACGGGATACAGAATGAGAACAGTCTGTCATCCTGATGCATCTGTCATCTTAAAACACTTTACCGTAGCGATACCTTGACACTTACATGTCAGTCTCCTACCTTCTGAGTCTATGGCTTTAAATAAGGCCTGAGGCAATCACATATGACCAGTCGCTGAGGACCTCCGATTCATCCCTACAGTGCGGCATGTCTACAGCCCAACAGCTGTTGTTTAGTGATAGATCAGTGAAGCAAAAAATTATGCTAGTATAAAAAATAGATCTTGATCCCCAGCATTCCGTCTTATGGCTTTGTTCTACATTAGCAGCAAACCATTGGGATTCATTTAGTTGTAATCATTTCTCACTGAGGGGCATAGCGTCTTTCATATAGAGATGATGGAGTCACCTTTCAAACAAGTGCAAATGAGAAGAAATTATTTTCCAATCCTCCCTCCCAGGATTTTATTTGATAAACTGCCACATTGCTGGATCCTGCTTAGAATGTAAAATACATTTGTAAATATGTATATTTCTTTTAAGACCTCCTGTTGTGTTTAATTGCTGTTCAAGCACATCCTTTTTCATTTTCCTATTTGCAGTTTAAGTATCCATATCTATACGGTTTATTACAGAATGGTTCTTTAATCGAGTACGTTTGCGTACCTCTTATTTTACTTTGCTTGAATTTGTTCTTGGCCACTAAAATGCTTATGCGTTGATTGTTTATTGGGCTATCATAGTGTATCATGGGATCCCCCACACTGCATGTCTGTGCTTTTTTGAGCAAGAGGAAATTAAAAAAAATGTTTGGGAAATTGGTATTTTCTTTTTACATTATTGCCTTTTACTTACATTGGCTAACTGGCAAGTGAAAGAATGTAAACCATGTCTCCTGGACCAACTGTCAGGCCAAAGGGATCCATGGCTCAAAACATTTCAACAACTCTATTAAGCTAAGTGAATCCCTCTGCGTGAAGAATCATAATGTCAAGAGCCCCCGGAAACATGTGTTGTGCTATTTGCTCTAATTTTCAGGCAATACCAAATGGTCTAATGGGATCATTCATGAACTCAGAATTCATGTGCCTATACAAGCTTGTGGACCTTGTCTCAATCATTAAACCTGATGGATATGTTTCACAAACCACTTGCTAGACACTTGATGTTCTAATATTGATAAGCTGACACATAGGACTCCCTGAGATCGCACTACGAATAAACAAAAAACAATGCAAAGATCTTGATGAGCTACCTTGCAAGTTGACCGCTAGGTCATGGAGCAAATAGAAATTGTATCACAATTGTAAAACACACATGAGTTGTTAAGTGTTTTGTTGGGTAATGAGAAACAGCTGTCAACATATTAAAGTTGGAAAAGTCAGAAATGTTACAGAATGTGGAGCCACAGATCAGAAAACATAGGACCTTGGGTTCAGAAGGATGTGTTTAATAAGTTGACCAGTAAGCATTCACCTTTAATAAACTTAAAACATTGGCTTCTAAAATGATGCAGATACCCGTGCTCAAGTAAACCAAACACTAAAAAAGAAAGTCCATACTAACTTCTTTAAAAGAGTAATGGGACATGAGTGCTTAACACTTAGAGCTTGGAAAACTTGGAGTTATTTTCACTTGTGCGATTTCTTCAAAATGTGGTTTATTTATTTTAAATGTTTTAAAATGTAGCATTCAAAGACGTATGGTGATCTATCTCTGAATTGTCACTGAAACATTTATACAAAGTCAATAGCGTAGATCAATGCACCAGAAAGTAACGCAGGAGGGACTTACGTCAAGTGCAGGGAAAATATTTCTCAGTCTGTTCGATGTTTCGAAACATAAATAAAGCAACATATATTTTTTTTGTTCTTACATATATCTATCGGAAAAAAACAGTTTTGGCGCTGCATCATTTGGATCTATTATCCATGACATGTCCTTCGTTCAAACCTTAACGCGGTACACAAGCTCACAGTGATTCAGCTTGTGTGACTGCATTATTATAGTGGGATAGGGACTACACACAAGTAATAAGTAGCTACAGCACAGTGGAATATGACTATTTAAATATTTGATGTAAATATTCTCACAATTCATTTTTGTGTTGAGAGTATTTTTTTTACTCTCTTGGTATATAACAAAAACCTTAGTGTTCAATCTTAATTTAAAATTTTCATCAACAATCTTCGAAAAGTAAACTATCAGAAAAAAGTTGGATTTTATGTTAAAAATTTCTGGCCTTGAAATGGAATAATAGAAAAATAGATGTCAAGACTATGGCCAATGGCCAATGGCTGGCTCCATCAAGGCTAGAACAATACAGCAGAATGTATGTCAAGGTCTTTAGAAGTCAAGAGTTAGATCATCTGTCCACCTCGTCAATTTACAGAACATCTTGGAATTGCCCTAATATTTCAATCACCGAGGCATCGTCGTAAAGCCAGGTTCCAACAGAGGACAACACTAGTCAGCCACTGGCTAGGACTTTCATAGTACATTTTGGCCTAGGGACGTGGAACCTTGGCCAACAATGTCTATGAGGACAATAAAGCCAGGCTGCCATCAAACTTATTACAAACCACAATAACCTTTGCATATTCATCACAAGACACAGCATACAATCCTACTGAGAAATAGAAGGATACACCAAGGCCTTGACACATGGTTCTCAAAGACTGCTTAAGCTATTAATGGTTTCAGGAAAGCCAATGGGAATGTCTTCAAATAACATTTCAGGCTTTTCATAACTATTAATGGCATTTGCATGGTTGTCTACGCATTAATATTCAATTATGAGTAACAGAGTCCTCCATTTTCTAACATATGATCCAAAAAAAACAGACTATTAATAGTTGGAAGGATCAATTTCTAAGTGCACGCATTTCCTTCGGTACTCCAATAATTGAAATCATGGAAGACATTAACGAGAGTGCTCTAACTGTTGACAATGCTATTGAGATCGAGATGCTTGGATGATGGAACACGTGGCAGCCTAATGCTTTTCCAAAATGAAACGGTATCACTTTATTATAAATACGGAATGAACTAAACATAAGTACAAATTCGTTTTGGGAATTTACAAATGTAAACGCCGTACTGGATGGTTGGGATTAAATGAATGTATTGTCCAAAAATATTGTAGCTGGAGAAATGTTCTCAAACCCCATTAACTTATCAAATGTCATACACATATACATGGTATTTAAGTGTGTGAATAATTTAGTGAGGCCATAAAAACATTCTTCACTAAATCTGCCTGAAGCTAATGATCCCAATGAAAATTCATGATCTTTCTTTTATTTGTGTAAGTAGAGGATTTGGGTAATAAATTATTTTGCGAGATTATCCCCTCTTCCAGTCAGGCCTCAGTGAAGAAATAATACTGTACACAATTATTAACCTACAAAGTTAATGTGTTCTTTAAATAATACTTTCTAATACCCTGCTGCTCACATCTTTTTATAAAGAGAGAAAACAAAGGTGGGGGGGCGGAACGTGATTAAATTTATGTGAAAGCAGCGGGGAATGCACTGTTAGCCAGAAAGAATAAAGAAAAGCTTACCCGATTATTTAAAGCATTTGAAAACAAGTGTCCAATTTTCTATACGGGGAGGTCCCAAAAATATACTTGCACATCAATTGCATATTCTAAATTTGATCTATATTTGGTCGATGATTTCTACCTGGCTGGTGTCTTTCTACCTTTTTTTTGACCCACTCGTGCCCAATTTTAGGTAAATCTGTGAATTTATCTTATTATGATTCTGTATCTCCATAGGTGTTCCGGCAAATGAAAATTAACCCTTGAGAGTTTACCCAATGATTTTGATAAGGAAAATCTTTCAGTTTTTTCTTCCCTGTAAAGTAAATCCACAGTATTTTCATACAAAATATTTATATACCATATCGACCTTGGTCGTTGGTCTCGTTTTAGATTCAGGACCCACACTGTATAAGCATCTACCACTTCTGATGGGAGGCTGTTACACCTATCTACATTTCAGCTCCTTTGAAATAAACCTTCTTCCAGCACTTTGTTAAATCTCTTTCAATATTTAAAAGTTTCTATCGCACCCCCTCCCCCTTCTCTCCTCCAAGCCATACATATGCTCAGCAGGTATATATTGTAATAAAATGTCCTTGGCTTAACACAGCATCTAATCCTAGAAGGGTTAACTAGAGAAGAAATAAAAGGATGCTATTTGTGACTTCCAATATGCATTGTATAGATTTATATACACCAATGAAAAGGCATAGGTTAGAGATCAGACAGGTTATAAATCTGTTATCTTGGTAAAAGGCCCAGCGAGAAAGGCCAAGCTTCTGTATTTAGTATGTTATGCCTGAGTGGGTCCTGGTGCAGCTGCATAATGAATAGCATATACAACTACCTCTATAACCCATTATCTGAGCCCTCTCAAGCTTTATCTATTTAATGAAGATGGAAAAATGCTGTAAACAATATGAGTTCTTTTCTTTTTCTGTTGGGTATACATTGGAATTATTCTACGGAACAGAATACAAACGAACGGACAATGGCGTACTTCCTAAGCGACGCACACAGTCATTTAATGAGTGCAAAAAAATAAATGACAATGTAATGTTGTGAATTGTTTTGAAACGTTCTTATTTTATATTGGGTCTGGGTAATTATATGCGATTGGATGTAAATGAACAATAACTGATAAGTATCTTATATACCTGCAAATATATGGGGTGGACATGATATAACCAGATTTCCTACATGGCAGAAATTGGATATTTAAGGATAAACACACCATCGGCCAGTAGAAGGGGTAGTAAGACCTCCATTTGAGAAACAACTTATTTCTGCCCCCATGCCTATTTTAAATTGATCATGGCAAGTGTATGATGTGTTACAACTGCATATTGATGTAGTGGGGTATCCAAAAGATCTTTTTTTATTCTTATCTCACCCGGTTCGGTTATAATTAAAAGCGTAATAGTAGGACAGCTGCCACTGCGCATCCAATCCACCTAAAAACCATCACACCTGGGAACTCTCTTGCTTAAACCCGGAGATTTTGATATTGTGAAACGGTTACATATCTCTACCTTACATGGCAAGATTAATGTACAGGGGCATAACTAGAAACCACAAGGCCAAGCAACATGCCCAAGAGTGACACCTTTTCCCTGCACAGCTTGTAAGTGCCTGTGCCCACAAGCAGCTTATCAGTGACACCCTAACAGGCTATCTGTGCCATCTTTGCCCCTTGCTCCCTCGATATATACACTCTGGCACACATATATAAACACACTTACACTAATTACACACACTTACTCATACTCACTAACACATACATACCTTCATTCTAACACACATATTCCCTCTCACACAACTCATGCTAAATCACACATCTCACCTCACTTCCACATGCATGCTCACACGCAAACAGTTCCACATTCATGCTCGCACACACAATGACACACCCATACTCACACACACACACACACATCCATACTTACACACCCATACTTACACACACACACTTACACATCCATACTTACACATCCATGCTCACACAAATTCCACATCCATTCATGCTTACATACAAAAATACATAGATACATATCCCTTCCCTATCCCCCCAACTTTCTGTCTGGCTGCTTGCACACTGTTTGAGGAGCTTCAATTTCACCATGGGATCACGTGACCCCTTGGCTGATCAAAATAGTTAAGAAGGGGCTCTTTTTTAACAATTTTGAACTGTTATGTGGCGATAGGAACAATGAGACGGGAACAAGTTGTCGCACATGCCTCTGTGGTTAAGCCACCGCCAATAAAGATTAAATCTATGCATTATTCATCTAACTACATTAGATATCTGGTGGGTTTTATATATATTTGGTCAAACACATCTCCTGCACAGTGAATAACCAAGGGGGTAGGAAGAAGGGCAAATATGTACGGGGTATATTAGAAAAATTAAAGGGAATACATATTTATCATATGCACACTATGGCTGGAGTGTTGCTTTAAAGCTTCCTTAGATCTGATTTGTTTTCAACACAGATCCATAGGAGACAATGCAATAAAAATTTACATATTTGCAATTAACATGTCAATTCAACTGGAATATAAACAGGAAAAGTAACCTCATCGTCAAATAAACTGTTTGCATAAATATGAATATATCTGTATTATTGGCAAGAAATAAAACGTGCGTGAGGCTTTTTTTTTTATTTCATAGAAATATTAGCAGGTGTGTATTTTTAAAATATGCACAAAATAATCTGGAATGACCTTTCTGAATAATTGAACGCGTATTCCGTCTTTGTAAGGCGTTCGCTGCAAGCTGCAGACGGCAAAAAGACGAACGGTTTACCACAATATTCTATATAAAGTATCATTTACAACGTTATCAGACATGTTTACTGTAAGAGATAAAATCATAGAGAGGTTTTAACAAAAGCAAAATAGAATCTGTTGCTCGTTCATTTTCTCGCGCGCGTCTATTAATGATAATTATAGGATTTACGGTAAACGAGTAAGCAGTGTAATATTAATTTATTAACGGATTAGAAGATGCTTAATTATCATGGTTCTGTAAACCTTAAAACCATTTAGTGATGGCCTGTTACGTGACGGGAATTGTGTAGGAGCCCAACAGATCGCCACTATAGCTCATATTGCAGATGTGCAAGGATCTAATCACATAATAAGCCAACAAAATGGATCACATTTAAAGAAACAGCAGCACATTTAGTATTTCAAGTTTGAACAGCCCTGGAACATGTTTGAGGCATAATATGGAAAGATGTATCCCTCCTGTAATGAGGAGTCTTTCGTCCCGTTTTATGGTTTTGATCTAAATATTGACATTTTTGAACAAGCGCATGTACAAAATCACTATTCACTGTGGTTACTTAAATGTAGTTATATTATGGGCCATGGAAAAAGATGGCGGTTTGCACACAAATAAGACATTAAGATCCACACCAAGTAGCTTTTGTCAGAGAGTCCGCACCAAGAAGCCTTGGAGGAGCCCAAGAGTCTACCCTACACCCTGTTTAGAAAGATCCTCTGATCTTCCCCCAACAGCATGACACCCTAGACCTCCTAGACCTGAAGTTTGTGGCTTCCTGGCAACGTTCTGCATCAGGGCACCGCAAGGTAGCCCTTTGGGTACAGTGGACTGGTGGTCCTGTTTGGTCCCACCTGCTCCTGGCTCAGTCCTCATCCTCTCCAGACTCTTGACACACACACAGGTTTCTGAATTTGGACACCTGAAATGTTGGTGGATATAGCAGACGCTATAAAAGAAATGTTAATATTTTACATATTCTAGAACAATTTAATTAATTGAAATATTCATTTTTTAATTACATTTATATACTGCATTACTTTCTACATGGGCTGATTTCAACCTATTGTAAACAAAATAAAATATAATAGAAATAAAGATGATTTTACTCCTTCAACTATAAACTGTTTTTCTAGGATGACCCGGTGTCAATATCCTTTATCCAATTACGATGACAAAAGAAACTCAGTGTTATTTACTTTTGCTGAATACAGCAAGTGCACCTATTTACTTTTACAATGTCATGGTTAGCCCAAGAAGAATTGCTACACAAGGCATTTTATATCCAAAGGGTCATTGAAAGAGCGATATACTTAAAGATATTCATAGTTTTTCCCTTCGATGGATTATACAGATTATTGGTCAAAGAGCAGACACCTTTCTAAGTTGAAGTTCAGTTTGAGAATTTTGCGAAAGAAAGAAAAAAAGACGTTACAAAAATTATATTTAGTCTACCACACGTATTTTGAAATGGTGGATATTATGTATTTTTATGTTTTGATCCGGGTTAACGAATTCCGTTTTACGTTATAATTATGCATGACCTCATTGTCGCATGTTGAAATTGAATATGGCAGATCTTTAAATAGAATGATGATACAATTTGCTATTATAATAGCAGGATACTGTATAATTACAGAATTACAGACAATAATTGTTTTTTATTGTGTGTTAAAATATTATACTTTGTTGATAAAAAAATAGCACATTTCACAGCAAAATTACAAGTTATCGTAACGACCGTGTATACATAAACAGTATTTAAGGTGAAATATCCCACTCCAAAGCAAATGCTCCACATGTAGAACGTTGCTCCAGAATTGCATTATATATATATATATATATATATATATATATATATAATATATATATATATATATATAATAACAGATGGAATAATCTTGTGATAATACCTTTTTTATTGGACTAACAGAATTTTGGAATGCCAAAACATTTCCCTTGAGAAAGGGAGAAGAACTGCTCATGTAGCATATGCTGTCATTGGCTGCTTTAGTACATCCGGTGAGTATGAGGTGCCGATGGCCAGCGGCCCACTGATCATTTGTCTGGTGTGCCAGCTGCCCAGTCTGGGCTTGTTACCCAACTGTGCTAATTTGGAGGCCAGGCAGGTAACTCTGCGCGATTGTGTGTGAGCAATGCATAAGTACCCACCTCTACAAATTCCGGATTAGATACTCAACCCGGGTTTTGTCTTCTGACCTCACTAAATGATCTTGTATTCAGCTGTGAACTTACAAGAATCACTTTCTGAAGTCCTTCACAAACAATGCATACAATACCCTTTTTTATATTGCCTCAATTATTGTTAATCAGCCATTCAGGATGTGTGTGGTTGGAGATTTTATAAGGTATTTAGCTCGTAACTAGATCTGCTTCAGAAATGTCAAGTTGCATTAATATGTGATAACTGTTGAATAATTAATACGAGTCTCACTGTGTTTACAATAAGGTGTATTTATAATGAATTATGCATTGGAGTGTTGTAAGGCCACTGACTCTACGTCTCTAGGCAGTTCCTCGGGGGGAAAAAAATCATATTTTTTTCAATAATACAGGGACCACAAAGAAGAAAATATATGTGAGCTGTGTATTTATATATAGCACCATCCATGCATACTCGGATACAATAATATAACCTTTTGTATGTAAGGTTCTTTAACCCCTTGGGAGGAACATGGTTGTAAAACACATTGCAAAATATAACATTATTTAAGTCAGACGCTTAAAGGGTTAACTAATTCAAGGTTTTTTATTCTGTCCATTACAATATACACTCACTGGTCCACTTTTTGCCTTCAGAACTGCCTTCTTTCTTCGTGGAAAGGTGCTGGAAACATTCCTCAGAGATTCTGGTCCTCATGGACACATCCCAAAGGTGCTCTACTGGGTTGAGATTTGGTGATTGTGGAGGCCATTGGAGTTCAGTGAACTCATGGTCATGTTCAAGAAGCTAGTTTGAAATCATGTGAGCTTTCTGATATGGTGCATTATCTTACTGGAAGGAGCCATCAGAAGAAGGGTACACTGCGGTCATACAGGGATGGACATAGTCAGCAACAATACACAGGTAGGCTGTCGCAATTAAATGAAGCTCAGTTGGTACTAACGGGTACAAAATGTGCCAAGAAAGTGTCCCCCACACCATTACACCACCAACAACCAGAATCGTTGATGCAAGTCAGGATGGATCCATGCGTTCATGTTGTTTACGTCAAAGTCTGACCCTGCCATCTGAATGTCGCAGCTGGAATCGAGACTCATCAGACTCTTCCAGACAGGAGTGGCACCCGGTGTGGTCTTCTGCTGCTGTAGCCCATCTGATTCAAGGTTAGACGTGTTGCGTGTTCAGAGATGGTATTCTGCACACCTTGGTTTTAAGGAGCAGTTATTTGAGTTACTGTTACAAGGCATTTTCGTCACACAACTGCTGCTCACTGGACATTTTCTCTTTTTCGGACCATTCTCCGTAAACACTAGAGATGTTTGTGCGTGAAAGTCCCAGTAGATCAGCAGTTTCTGAAATACTCAGATCAGCCTGTCTGGCACCAACAACCATCATGCCCCGTTCAAAGTCACTTAAATGCCCTTTCTTCCCCATTCTGATACCTCCACGGATCCCTTGGAGCCAAGTTTTAATGTATAACCCTTCTTAGATCTTAGAAGGTTGCTTACAGATAATTTTTAACTTTTTGGTAATGTACGCTACGGATTTTGTAGCGCTCATAACCTAAAATGTAATGAGAGGACACTTTTTGTTTCAGGTTTAGTGGTTAGAGGTATGTCTAACAACTTTTTATGTGACTATGTGACCGATCGATAGCTAATTTTGTTACTGGGTAAGGCATGTAGAATAGATTTAGTTCACCAATTACATATAAGAACATATATTGTTTCCTAGCATATTATGACAATTAAGGCTGTAGAGCAATGTGATCCAGAAAACATTCTGAGGTCTTAGAAGGACATCTGGTGAGAAAAGAGCATCACATAGATTTGGGATTAAAGGAAGGGCTGTAACTACTAAACAGTGACACTTGTGGTGCAGACGAGGACCTTCTTCTCCTGACTTCTTCTGATCTATTTCTAGGTGATCTTTTAGCAATATTCTCATACCATCTCACATGCAAAAAACATTGTATATTAAAGAGAAAAACAATGCCAAAGGACAATCATTTTAAAAGAGAAACTGAATGTACTGCACTGAGGACTTTGTTATGTCTGACCACGCACGCATCAAATATAAAAGACACTTTGATAAATCACTGGGGTTAATGGTACGGCAGAAAGCATTTGTAGAATCTGTCATTGGTGTCCCCTGACCATGGCATCGAATAAAATAAACATACATGATATTTTTGTTTTATTATTCATCATCATTGTGCCAGTAGAGCTATTAACGCACTGCTTATGAATGATTTAATAGTTCTGCTACTAAAAAAAATTGGCATTGAAGTTATGTTCAACTCTTTTGCTGAAAAGCTAAACATCCCATGAAACCCATACCAATTCTTAAATGACTATTAACTTTCCGGAGCTTTTTAAGTCCTCGTAATTTATGTGTTATGGCTATTTTGATTCTATAGTGAAGGAGTGCACCGGGCATATTAAATCTGCTGGAGGTAAGGGTTTATTAGCACAATTGCAGGGACTAAAAGCTGAACTATTTGTCATTCAACCTTCGTACACAGAACAGAACGTAGGTAACAAAGGTGAATGGCGAACAAAGACAAAGACATTCATAGAAGGCAACAGAAGAAAGAACAGGAATCAAATTGTAACATGCAGCTCCTATTCTCTGGAACCCCTACGTTGTTCTGTCAGAACCTCCACTATTCTAAATCTAAACACTCAGTAAAAACATCTGTTCTTTCCTTAAGACCCCTTGGTAATTGACATCTCCCTATTACCCTCATCACAATCAAATTAATCTCTCCCTAATGATCAGTCTCCTTATAGATTGTAAGCTCACAAGAGCAGGACCCTCTTCTACTTGTGTACCAATATGATGTTAATTACAACTGACGCAATAGCTGGACAAACAGTATATTTGCATGAAAAGTTTGGGGATTATGGAAGCTGTAAAACAACAACGGCGTTAAAGCTAAGTAGTGCCCAACCCCTGAACAAGCATATAATAAAGCACACCAGGAATTTGACTCATGTCCTCCAATATGACTTCAAACAACAAGCATGGGGTTTAATACTCACCATATCTTTTAAGTGCTATATGCTATTTTAATCTTGCTCTACTACATTTATGTTGCTCATGTTCTATTATGCCCTTATTTTATAAATTAATATTTTTTGTCTTATAAGAAATTGCAGCCATCAACATAAAAAGCTATTCCCAAATTTTTTTAAAAAGGATAGGGTTCCTCAATTTCATAGAAAAGGGGAAAAAATAGGAGATCGCTGTCCCTTTAAATCTACACAACCAATCAGCTGCTTTTATTCTTTAAGCCCGCCGAAGCCCAATGCAAATTTCTAAATGGCTCCATCTGTGTTTCTTATAATCAAGCAAACCTGCTGACACGCTAAATAATTGAAGAGCAGCATTCATTAATATTAAGTAATCTACGATCATAAATTACATTACAAAAATGCTTAGTTTTATAAGTCCTGCTTATTATTTTTTTTGTGTTTTTTTTTTGTCTATACATGAATAACTAACCCTCTTATCCGATTTTCTAATGAGATGAATCATACGTTAAAAAAAAAGTCAGGTTAATGTTCCAAGGGACCTAATTAGAACCAGGTGAGAGATTCGGAAAGAAACTAAGGTGATTTTAGTCAGAGCCCCCATGAAAAGCCTTAATTAAGAAGAGTGATTGCCTTTACTTTAAAACACCATGGAGACAACCGAATGCTGAATTTACTACCCAAACCTAAGGCGCAGGTATAGAGTATACATTGTGAGAGAGGAAAACATAGATTTGTTTTGTTTGCGTAGCTAGTTTAAGGACGGCGTATGCTGTTAGGCTTAATAATTACAACAGTAAATATTTAAAATAAAGGTAATGCAAAAACATTGTTTTTTTGCCACATAAAAATATGTGTAATATCCACAAAGTGTCAATGTAATGGTTTCCGTAACACAAGAGACTGGAACGTAAATTGAATTGCGTGCCTTTTCGATGGACCGGTGAGCATATTATTTAATGAACATGCACATAAATCACCTATAGTCCTATTAAATAGATTTCTTTTTAAAAGGTTTGGACAAAGTCATATTCTCTATCCAGGAGAAAGCATGCTTTGTAATGCCATTAGCTCCTGGCCCAGTATCCATGATTCTTTTCAGAACCTTTAGGGAGAGGACTGTGAGCCACCATTTTTCTGGCTTTGACTTTGAGTATTTCTACGTGCAACAGAGGAAGTGTAATTCTGCGTAATTCCCACCATATTTGTTTTTAAAATTCATTTTATGTATGGCCACCTTATAATGAATAGAATCTGTGCTCCAAGGTGAGCCTACCCACAGGTAACCGTGTCTCAATCATGGCCTCCTGCGAAGATATCCCACTGTGGAAATCCGAAATATCTTGTATGTCTTGAGGATCTAGTTGACCATATTAACACACCGTAACATAATTACACATGATTCTTATGCAATTCTAGATAGTTCTCCATTTAAACAAATATTATCAACTAAGAAAAATAAAACCTTTGGTTTCACAAACTCATATGTTAAGTTTGAATTAAAAACGTGAAAAAATAAATACATAATTAAGTGAATAATCAAAAGTCGCTAAGTGCTAAAATTTGGAATGGAGTGGGTGGATTATATTGAACTCCTAAAAACAACTCTTAAAAATAATTTGTGACAAATATAAATTGGTTCTGAATTTACATATCTTTAGTGGTGCCCACTTTTCTACAAAATACCTGTTTTTCAGTTCCTCTCCTCTGAATATTAAATTGTGTCCTTTAATTCTCTCCTTCTTGGACTAATCACCATTTTTGTTGTTTTGCCACCTGAGCCTTATTATAAAGCCAACGTGTAAAGACAGATCATACTTACTTGTCAGTTTTCAAGTCCTTAGTACAGCTATATTAATATTAGTAATTGTGAAGAACCATGGAGTTTAATAGCTTCTTAATGATATACCCAAAGCACCGTAGTTGAAATAATCACAGTTCTTTAAAAAGTTGCTGTTCACACAGCACGCCGGTTATGTCAGCAAATCTTTATACCCTCATTGAGGCGTTTAGGCTGTAAATACTCTCTGGAGGTAATGTACAATGTAGCATTTGCAAACTAGTTCAACTCAATATGTAATCTTTGAATTTAATATGACTTAGGAGAGCATATCCACAGAGAACTTCAGAAATGCAACATACACATTCCGTGCTTCTTGATTTAAATAAAGAATAATAATAGAAAACAAAATCAGACACGCTTATTTACTTAGAAGTAGGGCTGTTATTTCTTGGTATAATATTGACACTGATAGCCTTAGGAGACACCAGGAAATTAAACAGTGAATACTTGGTGTACTAAAGCATACAATACCATGTGTTTTGTATATGGTTTTAAGTGAGTAATTCTAATTAGAATTGCAAACTAATTATTTTTAATGCAGAATTCTTTTTTTAATAATAGATTCTTAGTCGACTATGACGATCTACTGGATTAGTTTAGTGTCCTACGAATGAGGAGCTCCACGTGGTAAGCCACCACAGACCAAAAGTCCTTCAAGTGGATTCCAATACTAGTTTTGGTCATGATATATACTTCTCATTAAATATTAAATTAAGTTACTCAATTAATACAATGAAAATTTTAAAACTGTGCAATGGTTGTAAGGTGTGGTAGAACAATAAACATTTGAACAGTGTAAGCATGAACCATCGTGAGGAGCAGGATGAGAGACGACGATTAGACAAAGAGATGAAAAGTAATGGATAACAACATGGTTACAAGTGACTGAAGAAAACTAACATCACATCATTTAATTGTACATCATCGTTCTAGAAGGTGGAAGAAAAGAATTCTGGATGTCCTTGAGCAGGAAGAGTATAAGAGTGAGCTGCAGGTAAGCATCTCCTGGGATAATCAGATGTTTGTTATAGGGCTTCAGGATTCTATTGAATACTTAGAGGGGGAGGATGGTAGTTCATCCAAGTAGAAGCCACATACAGGGCCATAACTAGAAACAATAGGGGAGTGGAGGGAAATTTGCCCCGGGGCCCCCAACAGCTTGTTTGCGCCATCATTTTCTCCAAACAACTTGTTTGTGCCGTCTTTGCTCCTTGCCCCCCTTTGCAGCATACGCTCTAGCACACGTATGTAAAAATATTTGCACAAATTACACACACTTACTCATACTCTCTAACACACGCGTACACATTCATTCTAGCACACTCCGTCTCACCCCACCTACACATCCATGCTCACACATAATTACATGTCCGTGCTCACACACACACAATTGCACATCCATGCTCACACACACAATTGCATATCCATGTTCACACACACACACAATTTCACACCCATGCTCACACACAATTACACACCCATGCTCACATACATACATATACAAACACATATACATACCCCCGCCCCCGCTTACCTCTCCAGCAGCTTCCTGTCTAGCTGCCCTAACGCTGTGACCATGATACACTCCTTTATTCCCATGCTGGTTCAGAAGGGCCCTTTCTAAACAATTTTGCACTAGTACGAGGAGACAGGAACAGGGGGGTTCCAGTGGTCGCACCGGGCCCCCTAGAGGCAAGGGCCCTTGTCGCAGTTACCCCTTTGGCCCCATAACACATTTAATACACAACATATTAAATGTGCACAATGTAATCATTCCAAACACATATTTTAGAGATAGAATGTAAAGAAATCATATAAGGGGAACATACAATCACACAAAAAGATAAGGGGGCAAAATATTGATACCAAAGCAGCTGCGGTGATAGCTACCACCTTGTCAGTCCATTCATCAGCCCCAATATCTCATTAACATCTCTATCTTACAATTCATTAGTAGCAATTGGCCACTAATGAATGGTGTCTTTGTTGAACCCTGGTTATCATTGATAAGATACTTTGAGCTCCACCCTGATGGGATGAAAGTGAGGGAGAATTCCAAGTTATAAACCTATATAACCTTTCATTTGTTTTAGTTGAACTTAAACTGATAAAGTATTCCTCTTTTATGAAAATGCTTTTTACTTTATATATTTAACGGCATAGTCACTTGACTAATGGTACTTCATGTCCGTTGTTTGTTCCCTTACCTCTTTTTATTTATTTTTCTAGTAGAGCAGTTAATTAGACTTATTTAATATTTATATCAGATGAATTCTACATAATGAAAATTTCAGCCTGCGTTACTTTGTTCTACAAATAGATTTTTTTCCCTTCAAGCTGAACAATATATTTCTTAAGTTGCCTGATTTAATTTCAATTTTGCTTTGCATTTTCGAAAAAAAAAAGCAACACAAATGACTGTGCATTAGCGAGAGAACTTAGTGGATTCTACGCAACGCTGTATTAATAAAGGAAAGGACATTAATATTAAACTTGTAATAAAAGCAAACACAACACATTCAAACTGTGTTTGTAAAACTTTATTGTGATGAAATAATGTACTGTATGGGTTAAAAATACTGTGTTTTATAGGTATTAAGTACCGTACAGATGGTAGCTTGTGCATGGATCCAGCCATGCTTGGGCCAGCTCAACAACGGCTACAAGATAGCCGAATCTGATGGCCGCTATATGAAATAATACATAATAATAATATTTGCAACATTCACCAAGACTGTATCTTAGAACTACAAGTAAACTAGAGTTCTAGTGGCTCTCCAGAAAAGGTATGTAGTGGGACTTAGGAACAAACAACCCCATCATTAGAAGCACTGGTGGTCTAAGTCACTGTATATCAGCACCGGACCAGGGATGACTAGGCAGCCTTGGCACTTTAAGGCCAGTGGCCGAGAAAACGATGTACGTACGGCTGGCTACGCATGGCTGCGCGTAACATACTTATTATCAAGTAGCCTTCAACAAGATGGCCAAACACTACAGGACCTGATCGGTAACGGTAAGTATGCACTTTTACTAGCCGCCGGGCATGTGCAAGAAGACCTAATGGAGCCTGCTGTACATATACAAATAAATATACAAACTATATGCTGGATATAATTTCTTTTTAACTGTACTTGAACTCAGAGATCCATAGACCAATTGAATATTGTTACAGCCTCTTAATAAATCTATTGTACAAGCCAACAAAGAAATTCTCTATTTCCTTATGATCATTACAACGTCCTCAATTTAAAAAAAAAATCTTTTTTTGCATTTAATACTTATACTCCATTTACAGTAGCAGTTTATGTGATGTGCAAATTTCTATTAAATTCTCTTTAGAAACTAATTTGCATTTGTCATATACATTAATTACATCTTGACACTCCTGAAGCTTAAAAAAAGACATTATTCTCGCTGATAATGCGGGCGAGCACTTAAACATGTAGAAGATATTACCTTCTGATTAAAACCAATGTTGCATAAGAAATAAGATATATATTGACTTCGCTAAGACCTTAGAAGACAATCTCAAGATTTCTAAAGCATCGCAACTTCTCTTTTGAATAAAAAAAAAAGAGTTCAATAATTTACATTCGTCACAGGACCTGTCTGTTGTTTGTATAGCTGGTACGCTTTATTTTTTAATGTCTTGTAAAATTTACTTTTAGAAAACAAAGCAAATTCCAAATGAATGTCAACACTGTTTTAATAAAGATTTCCCCTTAAAGGGATAGAAGAGCCAGAGCTATAATGAGAGGGTGGTGGATAAGTGGAATAGTCTCCTAGCAGAAGTGGTAGAGGCTAATGCAGCGAGGGAATTTAAACATGCATGGGATACGCGAGAATATAAGACGCGAACAAGGACAAGGCCTGGGTGTTTCAAAGGTGATCTTGGACCAATGTTAGCTACTTACTCGCGCATACACATACAACCTAAAAAAAGATGCGTGTGTAAAGCTCGTAATGACCCCAATAGTGAGATTTCTTTCATTTTGCTTATCCACTGAAGTCATCAACCTTTCACGGCCATTTTGGTGACATTTTATTATTGAAGTAGCTCAGTTTTTCATTTGGCTAACGCAGGGCTCTACTTATCTATATTACTGGATAGAAAGTGCATTGCGTTGCGAGTGTTTGTTAGCAGTTCTAGGAGCAGTTGGTTACTTAGTAGATTAGTAGATTGTGATAATGGGTCTTATGAGTTATTTCAGCGCATACGCTTTCACGTCTGATTAAAATGTTCGCGGCGGCCTAAAAAGCTTCTGCAGCACAATTGATGGCAATGTGTTGATCCATTATAATGCCAGAGACAGGTAGCTCCGTGGCAGCAGGACAAGACGGGAGCAAATAAACCGGACGTTCACGGCATCTACCACCTTCACAAAGAGCAAAGTACATGCTAAGCATTGTGCAAAGAAAATACAGATAGCGCTCCAATACCATCTTTGAGATTTGGTATATTGATTAATGAAATTTGTATTTTAAGTCTGTGTTTTTAATCCTGATGAATTAAAAGTAATTCTTTAGAGCTCACCTTATTCTCTTTATATGGTTGTATGTTATCGTGTATACCATACACAATAGGACAATTGTTAAGTTGCAGAGTTTAACCTGAGTATGTAGTGTAACTCGGAAAGGTCTCTTAAGTTAAGTTTTAGATTTAGTGAGGACTTTCTTTTTTACCTTAAAGTAACATTGCGGCACTAAAACAAGGAGGGGACCCGAAGATCATATTATCACCTATAACGGTGAGCTCCAGGTACGTTTTCAATAAACACTTTTTATTACTAAAAAAAACCAAACTAATTGAAGTACCAAAAAATGTAAGCCCTTTGTGTCAGGGGTCCATGAGCTGTTAGACGCTAATATACTAATAAAGCGCTGAGAATTTTTAATCATGTGCCGGTATTTCCGAGTCAGTCGAAAAAATGAATTAATTCACAGCTGAGTCAATATTGATTCTGCATGTGGATGATATGAAGGTCTGTGCAATATTATTCGATGATGGTGTAAAGAAGAAACAAATGAAATAAAACTGAGTCAATCTTCTAGATGCAAAGATAAAGACCGGGATGTAGATCTGAGAGAGGTAGTTAATGAAATAGGCGAGCTGCGGTGGACAAGTGTCTGCCAAACAACATTAACCCCTTAAGGACAATGGGCAGTCCCGAAACCCATTGAAAACAATGCATTTTGAGCCCGTACATGTACAGGCTTTGTCATAAAAGGGGTTAAAACAAAAGGCAGGGACACTAAGATAGAGAGAGAGGCTCTAAATTATATATTTTTTAGATAATACACCCATCCCTAACAAAATACCTTTTAATGACCAATAGGGTAGGGCTGGCACCATTTGCACCATGGGGCATGTAAAGCCAAGTGTCCCCTGAGTGTCCTCCACTCTAACACATACATTCACTCATTGTAACACACACTCACCGTAATACACTCACACACTTACATTGAATCATTTACTTACCCAGCACGCTGAGGTCAAGACATACTGGCTCTCGTGTAGCTAAACAGCCATTATTTATTATATATTCTATAAATGTATTTATCACGACAATTACGTCTATGAACCGTCCAAATAAAGTTAAAATAATGACGTTGAATTATTTTATCAAATCTTTGAATGGAATATTCTTTCTTCTTTTGTGTATTCATGCAATGCGTGGACACATTTTAACGAGTACACCGGCTTTTGGCTTAACATGAATCACGTTTTATGTTTTTAAAATGTTTTGGCCACTAAAGGTGCAGCTATTTATTTGGAACCGGCATAAAAAGCATATTGTATCACGGGCTGATATAAAAATAGATTACAGTATTTCATAGATTAAAAATGGATTTGTACACACATATATTTCCCAAGATAATCTTCTGTTGTTAGATCAACCAGACTCATCCTTTTATTGCTATTGATAGACAGCAAATCATTTTCAATAGTGAATTACAATATATATATATATATATATATAAGTATATATATATATATATATATATATATATATTATATATATATATATATAAGACTCGGAAACCCTATGATACACCATTTACATACAAAGAATTAATCAAATTATACAAGAAAAAAAGCAAAGTCTGAAATAGCATCTAATTCACCTAGTGGTGGAAATTTCACTGTATTCTGAAAAATACATATAAAATATTATTTCTGAGAACCATCAAAATTATAATCACGGATTCCAAGCAGAGATATATTATTAATTTTATAGTCGGAAAGGGCACTAAAAGGGGTGTTCTCAGTACATGTTGTCGCACGTACATCAACATGTCCTAAAACATCAGGGTAGACGTAAGTTAGAACAACGTCAAGTCAAAAAAGTCAATTAAACTGAATGTTTTTTTAACAATCTATATATTTGCTAACCATTTGGATATAAAGAACATTATATGGTATTTCCTTAAAGTTCAGGCTGTAAAATGTATTCTTGCCGCTTCATGACCCATCGTGAGCTGGAACAAAACTTCTTCTGGAACAGTAACCTCTTTGACATGGGCTGCTTGCCATTATTTTGCATTTTAGGCACTTAATTGAATGCATGTTTGTGTGTGGGTATATATACATATATATTATATATATATATATATATATATATATATATATATATACATACCCACAAATACATGTCATTTTAGGATATATTACACATAGTAAGGTTTTCAGATATTATCCGTGTAAATCAAACCTTTCACTCACTGTATGATTGAGCACTTACTGGGATAAATTTAGATCACATACAATCGCTAAAATGATTCCATTGACCACTTTAAAAACCAACAAAAAAAACCATAGGTTATTAATAAACTCCATTATGCCCTCAGGATACATTATTTTATTCACAAAGGGTACTAATGCACTTCACTCATGCACTGAGCTTCCGGAGAGGTGAACCCCAGGCGATGTATTACGAGGGGTGTTGGGGTCATCTCGATGTCTAGTGATGCTAAATTCATGGTTTACGAAAATGAAGAGTATGGAAAAGCAAACATTTTTAGTGAACACACACAATCATACAATAGTGTTTACATTTCCATTTCAATGTAATCTGTCTGTATCTGTGTCACCGTCATTTAAGAAGTCATTGGGGCTCTAACGTGAATGAAGTGTGTGTAGCGGCAATGCCCTCAAATTCCTCAAACCTAATAATAGCCCTTCATTTAAGTCCAGGAGGCCAGTGAGTCCGTTCCCACCACTCAGTAGGATCACAGCTTCGTCATTACACACTTTCACTCCAAGTACATACGCTCTAGCATACGCTCCTGACAAACTTTTCCTATACAGAAATATGGATTTCACAGTTGAGGACTGTTGGGATTGACTCGCTGCCCACTTCCCTCCCGGTTTTACTTAAATTAATCCCACACATTGACAGTTTTATAGGAGGTTCTGCCCTAGGCTTTACCCAGCCTCTTTCCAGACCTACCATGGTAGGGTGGCCCTCCTCCATTAAAGGTCTTCTTCCTGCAGGCCATAGGGCTCTGCATTAGTTCACAGTGAGAAGATGATGTAGAGGTCTGCAAAGACCTCCATAGAATACAAGGGTTGTTTCAAGAGAAATCTTTGATGTTCCCAAAGAGTCCATAAGAGCTGTGATGCACTAGGGAGGCCTATCGCTAAATATGGCAACCAGTCCCTTAAAAGCCGCCTAGAGGCTCCTACCCACTGGATCTGTCGCCCCAGGCCTAGGCCAGAATACTCTTCTAGGTACAAGAAGTATCTGTTTCTATGGATATCAAGAACACCAAATGTTTTATAGCTACACATATCTTCATATCTACTTTGCCAGTGATTTTGTATTTTCTAATATACTTCACCTCTATCGTCATTAACCATTGAGTCGTGTTTTTAAAGTGAAATATCTATATTATGAGAGTTACTTACCATTCTTTAAGCATTTGTATTCTATAAGCTTTTTGTACCTGTTGTTTTTTCTTAAGTAAATAGGAGTCTAAAATTCTAAAAGAAGCCAGCCTTTGCTTGAATATTATAAAAAAGTGAAATTGTTTAAGCTTGGCAGGCGTTCACGTATTTTGTTTTTCTATCTCAATTACTAAGATACTTGTTAGAAGCTTGAACCGTATGCGCAGAGAAGGGTTGAAGTCTAGCCAGACATTTCTAGGAATCAAAATCCAATGAAAACAGGAGAATAAAACAACCAAAAAAAATATATAAAAAAATGTAAATGTCTCAGCATGGAGCCTTTTTGAAAGCGCTCTTCAATGTAACTCCATTTTACTAAAGAACAGTACAAATAAAAACCCAACAAAAATAATTTTAAAGGAAAAACGTGTATAAGCAGCAGGAACGGACTTCTAAGAGGTGGTGAAAGAAAGGAAGGAAACTTAATTGTGGTCACAAAACCACAATGAGATAGAACATAATTCTATTGTTCTGACTCTGGTGAAAAGAGACCTTGGTTTCATATCTCAAAAAAAAAAAAAAGATCCATCACACAATTGCCAGTCTTTCTTTGTCAAAGAACACACCTTGTTGCATATCCTTAATCTTTGCTTATTCTTCTGGGCAGCATAAATCCAACTCCGTTCCCCATTTATCTTCCCCCCGGAGCTAGACGTCACACAAAGGAAATGCTGCATATCATAGAGGAGTTAAGGGATTTGGCTTGTCTCGTGTTCTGATTGATCACGGAGCTTTGAATGAAATAAATTACATCTTTCCGATTCTCCCTTCCTGCAAACCAACATGTTAAAATCTGCAGCCATATATTTCAAGTACACTAATGTTTCCCACACAGCGCATCATCATGAAACAGGGGAAAGGCATAAGAGGTCCTTCTATAGGTATCTTTTCAGGCCTAATAAAGGTTCTTGTTCTACATGCTTTGTGTTAAAGTAAGCCTCATCTTGGATGTGTCCTTTTTGGTTAAATTTACAGATTAAAAGTTAAATGACAGTCCTCCAATATTAAGGATCCTGTGAAGAGGAAACCAATGGAATCATCATATGTTCTACATATCTAAACTTTTTTGCAAGACAGAGTAAACCTGCCTGAACCCAAGTCTAAAGTGACCTAGTTATCTAAAAAAAAAAAAAACAACCTCTGGTCAAACAGTCCTCTGGTCAGTGGTGCGTTAACTTTTGGTGCGGCGCTGGACAGCCTCCATAGTGTGAAGAGATCGAGGATCCCATTAAGGAGCAGCACACTGGGTGGCCTGATCACATAAGATGGAGAGCTAGGACTAACGTCCCCCGGGACCTGCAGCCCTAGTCAGCCTAGGCCGAGATACGTCATCTGGTTCAATCATGGTGGACTCTCATCTTGTTACATTTAATTCAGGTTTGACTACGCAGCAATAACTACTTGAATTTTCAGCTGAAAAACACAGTTTAAGCCTCGAGTGATTAATAATGTTAAGTTACAGACTATCCTACAGCATTTACTATTCCTGTTCAGATTACTTATTATCAAAATATATTGAAAATATATATATTTGAAATATATATTTATATCTAAATAATTAGTTTAAGTAATTTGCAGCTTCCAGTAAGTCTCTAAGCCATACTTTTTTTTTATTATCACTCTACGCCTGGGTAAAAAAATATGATGCCTTTCCGCAATAATTTTTCATTTTTCCATTGCTAGCCGTATCTGGTTTCTTACGTTTAATCTGTTCCTGTCTCCTTAGCTACTTACAAGTAATCTTAGTGCAATTGTTTGCTTAAGCGTTAACCTTTTCTAAAGGTGTCAAGGCTACCTGTGTTCTTCTATGAGTCCTCAACACAAGTTAGGTTAACCCTTTTGCTCCCTGTCCAGCTCTACACAAGCTGTGCTCAATAGGGTTAACCCTGAATCCTGAATGAAATAATTCATATAACTTAACATGTTTTCAAATGTCTCAGAGCCATTGTTATATTCTGTTCCTCAGTTCCTCTATAATCCTTCAAATGCTTGGCACACAGTCCTCAGCATAATACCATGATTGAATATTATAATATTTGAAATGTCACATATTGTATGATACTTGGATACTATTTAATTAGAATCTCATTTTTGACAGGTCTGAAGCATTCTGCATATCTTATTGTCGTTCCCGAGTCTTAGACATTTGTCATAATGAATATGGAACTCACCACACCAATGGATAAAAAAGAACCCTAGAGAGAAGAAATATTTTCTGTAAATTCTTTAAAATGTAATAGTTTATATTGAAATATATTATTATTATTATTTTAAGGAAAAAAGAACTGCCTGCTTGGGAGCATGTTAGGATTCTAAAATGAACCCCACAAAGTACACAAGAGGGTCTTTGAACAGCATTGGGTAACATTAGGTTGCCTGATTGACCAGGGGTATCTCACATGCAGAACCTGGTTGGCGAATGGCAGAACTATAAAATAATTGACATCTTCAAAATGAAATGCACTGTTTTAAGAATATCCATGTACTTGTATATTTTCTTTATCGTCAGCCTGACACTTTCTACTCAGTACGAAATACAGCATGGACTCTCCACCCGATGTTCATCCTTTCATCGTGTGCCACCCTACGTATGTTGAATGTTCTAGACTTGCTATAGCACTCTAGGCTTATGGTTTACACAATAATGATTCTTTAGTTATGGGATTCCATTCATGGAACACAACTGTAATGGCCGATGGCTACAAACCTAATAAAATAATATTTATTTTCTAAAACTTCTTTCAGACAGTTGATGGGAGCATAGCAAGTCCTAGCAGCCATCATTTTTGCTCCGTCATGTTTAGCTAGTCATGGCTCACAGCTAGAATTTGGAAAAGCAAGAAACATTTTTCTTAAAGTGTTTGAGAATATTGAAAATTATATTATTATGTGAGCTTACTCGAGATTAATCCTATCCAGCGGTGACCCTTCAGCTTTGTGCTCCGCATCCCCCGAGAAGTTGTATTTCGACTCATTTCTGTCTCTCCCCTTGGTGTGTATTATATTTACTTAGTAGGAAGCAAGTGAACATACAGCTGAGAGAGGTCATTCATGTGGATGAGAGGTTATTTGGCTCATCCCGAAAACAAAAGTATCTCTCTGGGATTTGTATAGTTTGATCATCATCGGACTACACTTTTCACAACAGATCAAACAAAAAAAGCTATATTTTGTCCGAGGCTCTGGGTATTGAAAACAGAGTATTAATATTTAAATATATATATAATATATATATAATATATAATATAAAACAAATAGAAAGCACATTGAAAAAAAATGTTTTATCTATTTATTTACGCATTTTTTTTTAGCCACGACAAGCAAATATTTTATGTGGAATATATAAAAAAAAATGCTGAATATACCAGCAGAGGGGGAAAAAAAGGTCAAGTCTATGAGATGAAACTGCAGCTCTGCTGCCAACTCACTCTTTGTTGAATAAATCCTAAATAGAGATCAACTTATTAAAAAGTAGTTTACAATTGAATTTTTTTTTTTCCGCAGGACTTCACCTTTAAATACACAATTATTTTATTTCTCTTCTAAGAGTCTTTTTCTTTCATTTAGAAAATATGAATATATTTATTAAATTACGTAATATATAAATTGTAAATAGGATAAATACAGTATTCCGCAGCTTTATTCACCTTGAAAACATTTAAATGCAAAAATGTCTTGTTGGATACTGATTGTAAATTACATTCGGGCTTTCTTGCCATAATTCAAATAAATATGCAGGTGATTTTTTTCCCCCCGTCTCTTTGTACCAAAGTAAATAAATGATATTCAATGTAAATCTCTTCTATTATCTAGTGTCAACTAGTTTAAATCTCTCATAAGACGACAATAATGTGCCAGGCTTATCTTCGCAGGAGCAGAGCCTGGACGTGGAAAGCTTAGTACCGCAAATGTTGCATCAAAAATTTAGCATCTCGACTGAAATTATTTTAGTCAAAACATGAACTTGTGGGGGGGGGGAGAATAAAATATTAATCTCAAATTATATTTCTACACTATTGAGATGAAAATTATGAAATTGTAATGTTTAATCATTAAAATACACATATCGCGGCTAAAATATTTCAAATCCAGTGCAATGAGTACATTGTTACGATGATCCAGCATCCTCTACCTAATTGAACCCCACGGTTGCCAACAAAATACTTCCATTAGTTAAGGCAGTTCCAAAAGTTGGATCTGTTTGCTTGTTTGATGGGGGGTCGCAATGTCACCCATGTAAAGAATAAGGCCATCATGTCACATGGGCCAGTGAACATGCATCTTAATAGTTGCAAACTCTATGCAGGATATCCTAAAAGCTATGTACAGGTGAAGGCATCAAGAGTCATAGTCTATGCCATAGGAAAAGATTCTCTAAAGACTAGGGGCAGCAACATATTCTGGTCTAGGCCAAGTAGGACTAGGGTGGCGTGGTCCAGAGGGCCCTCTGGTGAGTTGATTAGGAGGGAGATCTCTGATCTTCCCAACCAGGTCATTGGCACTAATGACTAGAAGACGGTCTCAATCCAACACAGCCTCCATAGACTACATTAAAAGGTGCTGTGCTCTTATGTCATATCCACGATGATGACGGCAAGTGGGGAGGGGGTGGTTCAGGGCCCTAGGTTAGGCATAGGTCAGAGCCCAAGGTAAATACACCTCTGGACAAAGCAATAGGCAAAATGTCTAAGGAAATCCATCCAAGTGGTTGATCTGGAAAGGGCCACAGAATGTATTATAGAGCAACACATAGTACCTGCCGCCCCAGATATCGAGAATTAAGTGTTAAGATCCACACATCGTCCCTATTTTCGAAGGTCAAAGTAGAATCTTAATCAGGAGAAAACACGCGCCCCCATTTTTCTGATACTTATCAATCATACACAAAGCCACTGTGTGAGATTTCAATATGATTAAGAGTGACATTTTCCTGCGTGGCTATATAGGAATTGATAATGTGTTACACCATATAATGAAAATGCACACCGGGCGAAGAAAACTCGGTTATGACAGAAGTATTCAGAGTTCTCATAGCTGGAGGTGCTGCCAGATTCGATCTTTGCACATAGTCTAAACCAGACATATGTCAACCCTGCCTCTCCAGTGCAGAATGTCACAAGCACAAATTCATCCAACACACCCTAGCAATATATATATCTATATATATAGAGAGAGAGAAATAGATATATATATTGTAATCTTACTTCTGCAATTACCCAGACTTTGTTATGAATATATCCAAAGGTCTCTTACTTGGCAACATTAAATAGAAGCAGATTATATAAAAGCAGAGGATTCCAAAATCATTGACAATCATTATGTCATATTTTCTTTTCAAAAGTTATAGACATGCTGAAAGCAGAGATTTGCTTATGATTTGGTTAGTTTGGAACCAGGAATTTTATTTTGGGGCATTCTTTTTTTTTTGCCTTGTAGGCCTTAAATTAAGTGATGGACACCTGCGATCTAAATTCAGTTTAAAAAATAGCGAATTGATTCTTAAGGCATAACCTACAAAATATCAGGACGGAATTTGAGTTGTGACATATCTAGTGCAATTATGTGACAGATATATACAGTCTTATGAGCTTAATAAACTTAAGCCAGCTCAACAAATCCACATAATGAATCGCAGGATCTTAATCCACATGGATTGATAAGAATTCAGCTGTGAGCTCACCTGAATTCAAGGGGTCCAGCCAAGCTATACCCCCAACTATGTAATATGGCAGATTAGAAATAGATTAGAACCCAGTGCTTGGATCCAGACTGCAAAGCTAAAGAAGAGGGATCCATACCAACTGGGCACACAGACTGGTTCGACCACATAGGATATTCCTCTCAAACATAAATGGTCCAAATGGCCACTGTGGGATTTTTATGTATTCACTAAATATGCCATCTGCCACCATTACGGTATATTGCTAATTGGTTTTTATTACACAAAGCATGTGTATGTATAACACTATATATGATTAGGGTAAACTTGCATGTAGCGTATTAACAATCTTTCGCCACAAGGTTGCAAGTCAAATGGGGAACTGTGGAGGCTGTCATTTTGATCGTGACCCCCGCGCTGAATTAATGTCTTAAGTAACACAACTGTTAAAATGCCAGATGATTTAAATCAAAGCTTATTTATGTCTTCTGTGACTTAATATTCACTGATTTATAGTAGTTGACACTTGCGTCTTGCATTGCTCTCTAAGTCTTGCATTGACGATTTTCTAGGAACTGGGTTCTTTCCAGGTCAGGAGTTTTGATTAAGTATTTGTGTGTGGATTATGAGAATTAATATATTTTAGAGTCAAGGTTATTGCACAACTTTAATATCCTACATCTTTTCTAGGTAGATTAAATGTGTTTCATCATCATTTATTAGTATTAATAAATAATATAATTTATATAGTTATAATTATAGTTATCATATTTATATTCACCCATTGAGTATAGTAATTGTCTCTTAATCCATCCAATGCAAGAAATGAGTATCTACCTATACCTATATCCAATAAATATATATATATAAATTACTCTATATACAGACTTCTCTATCCTAAAGCCATTTTACAGCATGGCTTAAAAAGAAGTGCAACCGTAACTTTAGGCTGTATTAACTAATATTAACTAATAAAAAAAATCCTACCCTCGGAAGCTAATTGGTCTATATGTAAGACAGGGAGGTAAATATAGGTGGACCGTTTAACTCATATCACAAAACCTTGTTTTACTGCATCCTTGAAATCTTCCATTTTCAAGATCATTCTACTAATTTTAAAAAGAGCAATTTTCATAAATATACTTTAAATGGGAATATAACTTTTAGCACAACGTCCATCCTCCATTTCAACTAGATTTGTGCAGCTGTAACTACCTTTAATATTAATGGCAGCTATCCTGCGATCTTCATGTATTCCAAAAAATATAACACTTTACCGAACTCAAACCTTAAGAAAAGCTAATTTACCTTTTATCCAATCAACTGCTTTAAAGATGGTGAAGGAATTGGTAATCCTGGAAAGTGCAATTCCTTTTCATTTAGTGAATGTTGTCCCTTTGACAGTCCATGGGGAACATGCTGACATGTCTATCTACTTACAGATAACTTCGAACGCGGGGAGAGCAATCCGTCACTAACAAGATGGATGGTGTCAGTCGTCTTTAAGCAACACTGTGTTTCTAGTGGGTTTTTTACTTAGTCAATTATGCCGAGGGAAAAATTGAACTCGCGTTAGCTTGACAGGTGTTGACCGAAGATCTCTAAACAATTTTATAAACAAATCTCCAGAAAGACAAAAAACAAACAACACTATACAATGTATTAGAAGGTGATTTGTTTTAGTTATGCTACTTAAAGAAACCCGCTTTATTTTTTAAGATCCATTAAATGTCTCTCAAAAATAAAGAATCTAGCATAAGGAGAGCCTTGGGGAGTCATGTCGAAATAATGAATGCATTGTTTGTTACATTGTCACCATGGAGAGTTACCAAACTGGAGACAGAGCCAGGACTAAAGAAGAGAGGATTTTAAGTCTAGCTGTTTTTAACATGAAGTCCATTGGATGTGTGTTGTCGTGGAGAGATCCTACTACTCTCCTTTAATTTGTGCCTGAGCTCAATCCCTTAAATAAATCCCAATGTGGATCCATGGAGACTGAGTGGATCTTGTAACATCTCAGGGAATTGGTGAATTAAGAGCAGAATTAGGATTGCATGAGCTCCTCTCAGTTTTAGGTAATTCTAAAGTGAGCATAACCATGGGTTATTAACTGAGAAGCATAGTATTGCAGAGGGTACTGAAATTATATCTATATACTATGTTCTACACTATATCATTATTAAGCCATACATCTCAAGTGACCTGTTTTTTGCGGGACAGTCCAGATTTTGGGCCACCAACATGAGTAGCTACCCCACTGTCCACCTAAACTCAATGGAGGTCTGTTTTGTTGACCTGACCTTCAAAGGAGCTCCCATCTTGCAACACTCTGGAGCTGAGGGCCACAATGTTGCTTTTTGGGTATGGTGACTGGTCCCAATCACATCCCATTCTGCACGTCCTGATTTAAACTGTTGGGGGGGGTATTTTATACTCCATGCTTATTCTTAGTTGGTTTTTTTAATCTCCAAATAAAATGTCTTTTAAAATGCATTCTTTCTGAAGCATATGATAGAAAAATTAACAGCTGTAATAATAATGAAAGATTTTGAATCTTGGACTCTTCAATTATGTAAATGAAATACATTTCGACCCTGTGCTGTATTCAGGCAAGCACATTAATATCTTATTCATTAGTGATAATTTTGTAATATAACGTGACAGAGGGACAATTCTAGCAGACAAAATTTGTTCAAGTGCATCACACGGCAAAAAAAAAATAAAGAAGTATCAAGTCCTTCTGGATTAAGTAACAACGTATGAATTTAAACATAAAAATCTACTTTTATTTATCGGTAGCTCATTAAGAATGTTTTATTTTGTTACAAATGAAAAGAGCAGAATAATTATGGAATTTCTTGTGGATGGGAAATAAATCAGATATATATTTATTTGGTTGCTAAGGCAATAAGACCACTTTTAAATCTAGCTGTAAAAAAATCACTAATGCGTTGATGTTGAAGATGAAGCCCAGATGGTCACTGGTCATTAACTTTAATCTATTATTTAAAGAGATGAGCCAGTTCCAACCATGCTCTACAATTATTTAATATATAAAATAAAGGTTTTGTGGACAAAGTTCCAATGCTACTGTCAGTGTGACTACAAGAGGAGCAACGTCTTCAGCATGCACTTGATTTTTAATTCGAACAGAACTGTTACTTTTGCTATATCGGAAAAAGTTAATTTTAAGAATAGAATATTTTTACACAAAATATTAATAAAATGTATAAATTAAAGTATATTTAAATAAATAACATTTGGTTGGAATTTTAACATTTAAGTTTTACTTTTTAAAAAAAAAGAATATATATTTACAGTTTACATTAGTTTACATACAGTTTACAACATGTTAAATAGCCATAGCCTTTGATTTCCCATGATTTAACATTATTGTCGAAAAAGCAGATAAAAGAATATCTTAGAATACATAGAAAATATACCGTAGTTTTTTGCAAGTCTGATAAAAATCGTCAATGTTGTTGAGCGATTTCTGGAGGAGATGAAGGTTTTTGATCTGTTTTTGAAATGTACTGAAGATGTTCCTAAAGTGTTATTTATTTTTATTATACTTTTGCAAGGGGGTTTTTATAATTTTTTTTCCATGATTCCTTCCTTAAGCATATATTTTTCTTCTGACTTCAAAACCGACTAATGTACCGAAATGTTTTCATCTAGTCAGCGTTCGTACACATGCTATCATCTTAAGTGTTACTAACCCAATATAGTTAATGCATGGGGAGGAAAAAAAAGTTCTTATATCAAATAGGGCTAACATACTATTTTGCACTATAAAGTACAATAATTCCAACTTTATGTTTGCTGACTCTTTTCTCGGGTGAGAAAGATTCTGTTTTTATTTTTATGCAAATTTAAAAATTGTTCTACATTTTCTGAATTATTTACCCGTGGTTTTCTAATGAAAAAGAAAATAAATAAAATATTAAAACGTTCATGGCTCCATTTGAGTTTTACGGATATTTTTCACCCTCATTTGGATTTTATTGTAACAATAAAATAAACCAAATACTTTACAATATTCATCATAGCGCGGCTTACATAGCTGTAAATTTGGAATGTGGGTATAACTTTGGTTTTATGGAAGAATCTGTCGAAAATATCGCACAGTAGAATACATATAAATGTGTGCCAGTGGATATTGGACAATTAGTCTACATTGCAATGGATGGGTTTTGTCATTTTGGGCCAGTTTTTCTGTAAATTGAGACAATCAGAGAGAGTATTTTTGTATCTGTAATGAGTTGACTAATTATATATTCTGACATTAATATTGTATTAGCGTTACACAGAGGCTACTACAACGGGAATCAGTGAAACAATGTATCATATTATCAAAGAAGATGGACCCAGATGTATTGATCATGGACAAGATGAAGTCATAAGTTGTTCCTTTAATTGGGCCGATGTAAAAAAAATAATAATAAATGCTGCGTCTTGTGTGCGTCGTTACATTTTGTAATGTTGGCCCAAGGCTCAGATAGAGACTGTAGTTCATTGTTGATCAGATCCAACAGGTATTCTGCATAAAACTAGAGTCAAGTAAGAGTGTTGCTCTTATTTGAAATCAGGATTAATCACCTCCAAGGGTTTTAAACTGCTGGTGAGTATTTATGAACTGCTTTACATGTGTGCATTTTAGGCGACTTAAGACAAATTTGAATTTTTGAAAGTTTCTACCGTCTGGGAAGAAACACAAACGATATCATTGCAGATGAGGACCATTCCGCTCAGCTAGTGGGCCCATTTCTCCTGCCGCAAAGACTAAGGCCTTAATCAGTCCTTGGTCCTGTCTTAGATTCAGGAACCTACACCATGCATATTTAAATTCCCTCAGTGGTTTAGCTTCTTCCACATATGCTGGGAGTTCCACAAATTTACCACCCTCACAGTAAAATTAGACATTTCCATTCTTTCCAAAGCCTTATTCCAGTTACTATTTCTAAAAATGCCCTAACGTATCCACCTTCAAATTCTGCTTACAGTTGTATGAATGGGAGCTACTCCATAAACTAAACAGTTCAGCAGCAATTTTAAAAAAATCAATTAAGACTAAAGGCAAAGCAAGCCCCACACTCTAATATTAAACTATATATATATAATATTTAAAAAATGCATTCAGTAGCGGTAAGGTTTCTGACAAAGGTCAGTAGCTGTTTTTGTTGCTCATTTTTCGTTGCATGCCCTTGGTCACATGCTTAATATATATTAAGGTCATTTGACCGCACCGACAACGCTCATATTTTTTATTAGTCTTGCATCTGTTACAAACAAATAATATCGTTTTCGACCCTATAATAGATTGATGCCTGCAATATCTGCCTTTTCTTGCTGGAAAACCCCCAAAAAACTTTTCCGAAAATCTCAGGAGAGGCTGTGGTTTGCCGAAGCTTTTCTGTTTGTCTGGTCTCTATAAATTATATATTAAAAAATGCATTATGCACGATCATGTTTTATGAAATAAAACCCTCCATTATAAATGGCATTTTACACGTGAGGCCGCTCAAGTCATTCGCGGCGGGTTAAAGTTCGTTCTTCCCTTTTTATCGCAGTGCAAACCTACAGCAGGACGTTACGTGATCGCAGGTCACGGCTAGCAAAGAATTACTTTTTGCGGTGGAAAAAAACGCATGACCTCTTAATTCTAACTGTTTTCTAATAAAAGCGCTCAATTCAACAAACAGCAGAGTCTCTTAATAATCCGGTGCGCCAAGGTCAACAAATGCCTTAAAAAGCTCTAATAAGAATGTCATTATGTGCCCTGTCGGTTTTTCTTTTGAAAAGTTACATTTTAGAAATGTGCTGTAGAACATAATTAGAGGAAAGATATAGATGTTAGAAGTGGGCTTAATGTAATCGTAAAAAAAAAAAGTAATAACAAAAAAAAAAAAGATCTTTGTGGTATAATGGCAGAAAAGACTGTATTCTTTCATTTTTTTCCTTTGCTTTTTTGTTTGGCGCGATGAAAGCAAAGCTTATCTGGGTGAAAGGAAATCTAGAGCATACAAAGTAATGATCTTAACAATATTCAGATTCAGAACCCTTCAAGAAATTACAGATGAGTAACAGCTATTTTTCTTTGTTTGTCTACTGGTAAATTTGCTATGTTTATGTATGTTTTTTTTTTATTTTGTAAATTAGTTGAACTAGAGATTTTTTTCCCCCCGAGAGTTAGTTTGGCTCTTTTTGATGAAGAACTTACAAGGATCACCATTGATAAAGCACAGTTTTAAGGTATTACCCCCATTAGTCCATTCTACAAAAGATAAATACTTCCTCTGGGGGGGGAGATTTGTGATATATACGGCATAGGGCTCCTGAATCTAAGACGACACGAACAACTTATTAAGGTCTGAGTCTTTACATCAGGAAAAACGGGTGCCGATGGGGGCCGAATGGTCCTTATCTGCCATGAAATTGTTTCTATGTTTTTGCAGGCAGATGGAACCTGCTAAAATCTCCTTATACATTAATGCACACATGTGTAGCTGTTAATAAAATATTCACCAGCCCTTGTAGGCGATTAATCCTGATGTGTAACTTTAAACATGCATGGCATGGAAGGAGATGGGGTTTGATTTAGATCACCTCCCAGTAATCACAAGAAGAACCTCATCACAAATAGAAACTGTAAGGAAGAACATGGTACAGATATCGACAAGAATGATTTTTTAAGTAACGAAGACAGCTTTGCGATCATGTTCCCCGAAGCATTCTGGACCTGCTGTGTGTGTATATATATATTTAAATATATATACCTTGTATCACCACCTTTTTGAGCAGCGAAAGAAGGTCTCTTCACAGAAGCTGAATCAATGAGATTAGAGGAGGTTTGCTGAGAGCTTGCCTGGGGCTCCTTGTCAACCATTTAGTTTTTAGGGAAATAGGTCTAGCATTATAAATTCATTTTTCTTCGCATTTCTCTCGGCCTGTATATTTTTCCATAACATGTTTTTTCTCCTTCCATGGTTATATTTTTAAGGCTTTGACGGGATAAAGACTGGAAACTGATTTTTTAAATGACAGCACCAGGTTGTGGCGCTGTGCAGAATAAAATGAAAAGAAATCTTGTCGTCTTCCAAGCCTCCTTTTATTTATTGTTTGATACTTTTTGATTTGTCTGATAAACTAAGTAACGGTCAAGAAAATGTCTTTATGAAGACGCACAGCCCAATCTTACTCGCTCTTAAAGGACATTTGTTTAAGCTATAGGTGCCTTAAGGGATATGAGTCAGTTAAGTGGAAAGAAAAGAGAGTAGTTTCTTTGTTCAGAAATTCATCAAAGACACAGTTCCAAGTGTATATATATTCTTGCCTGATTTGATGAAAACAATACGTACGTTATTCTATATAAATTATTCTCCATCCTGGAGCCATGACATGAGATGGTTGGGGCTCGCTTTAAAAAGAAATGTCTGAAAAATGTTCTTGAGATACATCACATTGGAGCAATTGGTATCTTACTCGGTTACCAGTCTCTTGCCACAAGTGACAGAGAAGATATTACAGAGAAGGAAAATGTAAGAAAGAAGACCGCACTCCTCCACTTGATTCCACAATTGGAGGTTGTCCATGATACCGCGGTATGCCTTTGTCGTCTTCACAGTTTTACCATTATAAATCTTGTCTGCACACCGTAGGGTGCACGATCAAACCAATGGCGATGACGAAGTACCAAAAAGTAGTCTTTTGCCAGGTCAGAACAATAGTGTAAGTGCCAAAGGAACTTCTTGGATGTGATCATATTGGATTAACGACGGATTTTACTGGAAATGGAATAAGATGTTGCTGTACTAAGTATAAAGCTTACACTGCAGCTCCAGAAAAGGGCAAAATAAATATTTGCCAACATTTTGATAAAGGATATGCCATCCCTTCCTGTTACTATTTAGGCTGTCACGCATACAAGATTAAGAAAGAAAAATGAACCGGGGGCATTTGCCACTCATGTGTCTTGATTTTTTTTTAGGGAATCTGCTATTTTAAATCTATATCAGTGACGTATATATACACAATCAACGCTTGGAAGGTACTTTAATCAATCACCAAGGGTTTCTATCATCCATTCACACCACATTTAAAGTTTTTTAGTTGAAAAAGTGCACCAAACTGAATAGGAAACAATATATGTATATAGTATACAGTACACAGGGATTAATTAAATTACAGGAGGGAAGTTCATTTCAAAGGAGGAGAAATGTTACGACACTTGTTTAGCCACTTAGTGGTGTCATCTCTGCTTCTTTCTGTAACCCAGCTAGTCCCAGAGTGATTTCAACAAAAAAATGTAAAAAAAAAGTATTATTTTATTATTTAATGTTTTATATAGCGACATCATATTCCACGCGGCTGTTCATTATATGAGTCATTGTAAGAGGTGTCGGCGTTTAAACTAGGCTTGCTGATTAGTTGATAACTAATAAAACGATAGCTTGTGTTTACAAGAAAATGTTTACACTTTAAAGACATCCGCCGTACATTAAAGTAACTACACAACCAGGTGTTAAGAAGAAAGGGTAATATTGACAATAAAGACAATATTGTTTTGTATCTAATACGCTATGTATGCAAAACATATTGTGTTCCAGTACTAACATAGACAGAGCCGCAGACTGAAGAGACAGTTCTTGGAAATCTTGCCAGAATGGTCATTTTCACAGGTGCCCAGATGCTACTCATCAAGTTTTCAATTCTCTCTGCGCGAGACACATGAAGGGTAAGGGAATATGTGTAAATATGTCAAAATACATCAATCAAACTGCAAGCACTCACAGAGTTTCAAATAACTAGAATGAATCAAGGAAATATATCTTTGCTTCAATATGGACAGAATCATGTCAATGTATTTTCCGGAGTGAAAATTAAAATCAGAGGTGTATTATGAAGATGGATGATTGATATCTCTTTCCCGCTTCCTTTTTTATTATATATATACACATGTATATAATTCATTCTAAAAATTTGTGTTTTTAAATTATGTTGCTTGATTCATATGGCTCCCTACTTTCTAAAGCGTATGGCTTTTCACATATAAGTCTGTTGGCCGGTATATGTACGTAAACATATATAATTGTCCCTTACAGAAATCTACTATAGTGTGTTGGCATGAAGCGACGTGCTGCTCCTGGAGGGTCTTGATCTTGGGGGGTCACTTATATCACAATGCTGCAAGGCTTGAGGGTTGGAGGCCAGGTCGCAGACATAGATTCAAGGAAGGATAATACTCCAATATTTAACACGGCTGGATAGCAAAAAACTCAATGTGCTATGGTGTTATTTATGCATGTTGTAGAGTATGAATTGCATTTTTACTATATATATATATATATATTATATTATAGATCATTATCATCATTAATTATATCTCTGTTTCATAGAAAGCTAACTGTTAATAATAGTTGTATTTCTGAATACACAACAACTTTTAATCTTGGGTCTTCAGAGAGGTTTTTTGTTCGAGGCATGGTTGACATATGGCTATGCTCTGAATAGTAAACTTGAAGGCAGGAAGCCTCTGACCACCATCTTCAATCGCATCTCACCCCAGGTCAGCTGACTCCAATTAGCTTTTGGAGAAGTCATTGGCCATGGGGTTCATCTACATTCCACATCCTGCACTGTGAATATTTACACAATGCGTTCAATAGAGAAATAAGAACGTATAATTGTGTGCTGTTAGTTTTTGTAGACTGCGTATGTCTACTGGTGTGACTTAGTGGAAGGTCAGGTCAATATTAATATCTGGAGAAATCCAGCTCATTTCAAAGGGTTAACATACTTTGTCCCAAAACTCTATACTACAGCATTTTTAATTTGAATCGACTGTTTTTAGTAAAGGACTATACTTTAAAAATGCAAGGGATTTATATTCAAACTGTTATAAAATACATACGTCTTCAGGTTTGTTGATAAGGTATTGTGGTATTATTAGTGAAAAATCTATCTCGGAATTCCAGAGACATTCTTGGGGATACCCTGATTTGCTTTGTATTTAATAATCAGAAAGTTCTTCACAAATTCAAGGCCCCGAAACAAACTCTTAGAAAGTCTGTGTCTTCTGAGAATCTGCCATTTCCCTGAAAGGGATCGTTCTGCGTTATTTCAAGGCAACCTTAGTTATGTAAAACAGATTAATAATGAGTAGCTATCAAGGTAGGTGAATATTAAATATGTGTACAGAGGAATTTTAATACCTAATTACATTTATACTGTAATCAGTAAAAGCAGCTGGTTTTGGAGAATTTCAGTAGCTGAAGATTAAGAAGGAATTCAAAAGGTATTCATAAATTCTGATAATAAAGCTGCACTTTACACACTTCAAAGCCATTAAAGTATAGGACCGGAATGATTCATGTGCCATTCACCCTGAAGTATCAAATGCAGAATAGAATTTTAAGTAGAAAAGAGATCTAATTAGACTGCATTATTTGCTTATTGTTGGTTTAATTAGTTTGACAGTATTACTGTTTATCTAGACAGCAAAGTTGCTTTGTTACAATTACGTTTCAATAATTAATGGGTAGTAATTATTTTACATCAAGAAAGTCTCATGTGGTTGAACTAAAACAGAGGTACCCAAAGAGAACAAAATGCACTGTAAACATGGACGTTTTGGAACGGATTGACGTTGTGACATTTGATTTATCACAATGGAGTCTTTTTTTATGGCTGTTCTGTTAAATCCCACCATGACGTGCTTTCTGGCCGTCATACAAAAATGTGGGTGTTCCCATTTTATATATTCTTTTGTGGTATTCAATGTCCATTGATGATAGACACATTTATTTTATTTTATACTTTAGAATCCAGCCTCAAATTTTTGTCTGAAAATATAAAATCATTTTGCAGATGCCCATATATGGAAACAGTTTTTTTTTTCTAAAGCTAAAAAAGTATTTGGAATTAAGTATCAAACTAAAAAAATCGACATCATGAGCGGTCTCGATATTACTTGAGGTTCTAGAATTACAAGGTTTATTTAATTGTATGTTACATGATTCTTGTGTATTTCATTGTAAATGCCAAGTCAATCCATTGTAAAATCAATGTAAGTTTAGTTATTCGACTTAACATTTAATTTCCTGACTTTTTAAATTTGTGAAAGATATATTTTAGATACTTTCTTCATCTTGTACTTTGTCTGAATTTCAGTATACAAATTAAAATATTCCCATCTCAGGGAAGTAAAATCTAAAAAAATATGTTAAAAAATAACAGACGTAGAAGAGTTTATTGATTTAAAGACTCAAACTATTTACTGCAATACATTAAAGGGATTCTCACATTTCTGACCTCTATAAGATCTTTCCTTTTTTTAAAAACCAATTATCATGGAACTATATATGTTCATATGATCAATAAACATATTGATCATTAAGGTACGGGGCACCTGGCATCACTTCAGTATATTCTACTCATCAATTTGTGAGGGACAAATTCTCCCGAAATATGTATGTTTAGACTGTATTCCCATTTCAATTTTAAAAGCTTGGATCAATGATCTTTGCCACCATGTTTAGACATACATTTTCCTAAGAATGATCTACTAGTGGAACAGATGTTATCTTAGATAAATGTTAGAACATATTTTGTCTTAAACAGATACTCCAGACATCATATGACCTTTAATGGATGTGAAAGCTGAGTGTGGACTTTAAAAATTAACTTTTTGTCCGCGTAAGCGCATGTGGAGGATCCAAGAGAAAATCCCTGTGGATTACTGTCTTGGGATATCATTAATAAGAAATCTGAAATCTGATAAAGATTGAGATTTGTATTATGAGTTCCAACCGTTGCTTTGTAGACCTTGAAATGAAAAAATCCGGTGACAGTATTCTAGGATTTGGTACACAAGTCCTTAGGGCCATCAAATTATCGCTATTAAATGTACGCAT
>VKOC01019758.1:0-24235 GCA_009364415.1 Spea multiplicata | reverse complement strand
GAGGGGTCTGCAGACTCATCTTGCTTGGATCAATGGAGTCTTTACATTTTGATGAAGAAAAGAAAGTTGACTGTGTCTTCAAAACATGATTTGAAAGAACAGTATCATAAGGTGTCACGAACTCAGAGGCCAAGGAAGAATCGCAGTTAACAAGTGGTTTAGAGAAGAGAGAGGCATTTGAAGCTACTTCAAGCTTAGAATGAAGTGAAAGATTTGAGGCGAGAGCAGAATTGGAAAGATTTAAAATCAGACTATTAGGAGTTGTGGATGTCGAGGTCATAAGAGGGGAAGAAAGATCAGATACTTCAGTGGAAAGAGAATTCACAACAAGCTGAGAGTTTAGAATAAGATTTGAGGTCTGCGCATACTTAGAGGCCAACAGGGGTTGGGAGGTCAGCTTTGAAACACCAGACTTTTTGGACTCTTCCTCCCAAGAAGGGGGCAATGAAAGCGTCTGAGGATGGTTCACACGAGGCTCAGATACGGAACCAATGCTTGGCCAGTCAGTGCCAGGCAGATTCAGGGCAAGTCTGCAGCGTGGCTGAGATAGTAGCTTCCCACCACGAAGGACAGAGTTTTCTAAAGAAAGTCTGGATGACCCAGAGGAGCGGGTGTCATGGGTAGGCATGGTAAAATCCTGAAATTAAAAAAAAAACCCACATTTTTAACGTAGAGAAGAACACAACACTAGAAGAAAACATTTAAGGCAATAGATGGATAAATTAGCTGAATTACCCTATCCCTAAAGGTCAACCAATGTGTGGCTGACATGGCCTGCTGCAGGTAATTTTGATACCTTATTTAAACGCTGTGCTTTCTGCTATAGCCGATGGGCTCCTGAATTTGCATCCACCCAGACTTGCTATGTGTTTTACTAAAGAATGCTCTGCAAATGGCCGTGCTAAAGCATTCTGTGACATTCCTAAAGTGGGCGATACCACCCCTGTGTGGGCTGGAACAATAAAGTGGGGGTTTAGTAAAAATAAGGGCGCGGTGGAAGCATAAGGTAGGAAGAGAAGAAAAATTTGAAAAAACATTCCTACGTTTTATATGTTGTGTAACAGAGTTAAACTCGTAGCGATTACTTTATTTTCCAAATAAACTCACAAAATGCAAACCCATTGCTGCCCAAAGTGGGCCATACCACGCCCTGGGGGGCACTGGAAAGATCCAAGTAGATCTCCAGGGAGGCACTGAGTATTTTAAAAGGGGGGGATAAGCCAAATAAGTTTGGGAACCTCTGGTGTAAAGGACTGTTGCTGCAGGCACATGTCCAATTGGCAGCTATGCTTGTCATTTAGAACTTTATACCGTCTTGGAATTTGCCCCTTTACACTGGGAATCGTGTACAACGCATTATCCTTGGGTACAAAGCCATTGAGTTATTATGTAGGCTGATTAACTGAATAAGCTTAAAGTGCAGGCACATATTACATTTCATGCTACTTTGATTTAACTTGACATTCTGCACTATAGATTTGTGTAGGTGCTGCCACCTCGAAATCAGCTTACAGACCGCTGACACTGACAGCTCCACTCTTCTGCGATGAGTCACTTTTTCAGTACATGGCATCGTTAACATGCAATACATTCACATCTCGCAACATGTCATACGACATAACGTACCTTCACGCAATATTCCTGAAACGCACACTATAAACCCGCTGATCTATGATCTACCAAGGATACCAACTGGTATTAGAAAAGTACTTCCTTGTTCCTGGGTGTGGAACGCCAATCAAAAAGCGGGAGTGTCACAGCGTTAGATGTCATCATAACTGCTCTCTTATTGGACAATACAGATCACGTGCATCTGAGTGGTCCGAGATAATGGTTTGGGTAGTTCAGGCAGGTGAGAGCTGGACAGGTCAGTAATTTGGACCCACTCCACGAAAAATTATTAGTGGGTACTGAGCAGCATCTGATACTACAACTGTATATATCTTACACATTCTTGTCTGGGTGTGTTATCTGTAATTAAATACAGTTAAAAATATAAAAGATATAAATTACTTACCTTACATTATCTTACATTAATTATATAATGTATATATTATTATATTATAAATTACTTACCTTATATTATACATATCAATTACTTATTACTTAGTATTAGTTGAAACGTATTTATTTTATCCACCTCAGTAAGTTTACGTTTCTTGACATTTCGATCGGTGAAAGTAATATGTACCAGAGATTTAGAATTGGATATAAAAATATAAAGTATTTGTTTTATCACCTAGGCTAAGTAAAGCTCACACTTTTGTCGGACAGCCCATGGTGATGGCCAATTATGTCATTGTGAGAACAGAATCAGGTAAAGCACAGAGAGTTAACCCCTTAATGACAAAGCCTGTACATGTACGGGCTCAAAATGCATTGTTTAGGGACCGCCCATTGTCCTTAAGGGGTTAAATAATGGACAATATGAGGTTATGCATAAACAGTTTTATTCTTCTTTTAATCTAAGTACCTACATTTTAGGCATTTTTATTGGCACTATTGTGCTGGTATTCTCTGGCTTATATTCCACTACCATCTAGTGAAAAAAAGCCTGGCAAATTGGTGTTTACTGATAAGTAAGTTCATTTAACAAATCCGTAGTGTTCTTTCCTGGTTGGGTTGACCAGATTTTCCTGTTAATCAGGGATACAAGTATATCATTGGAATAGAAAACACATATTCCGCCTGGCTTCCTCCTGACATCATGAATCCGGGCTAAACTATGATGTCAGTAAAGGGAGAGTAGAACCTGTGCATAGTGTTTCTAATAGTGGATGTAGGTAAGATTTAAATGTAAAATCAAAATAAAGGGGGACCACAATTCTTGTGTTTTTGTTTGGTTATTTTTTTTATTTTATTATTACATGATAAACAACATTTAACAACAAATTAGAGTGAAGTTCTTAATTATTCTATCTACGTAAAGCTAATGGCTAAACTTATGAGTGCCCCTTGTTATCACTTTTCTTCATTTTAATCCTGGAACCAACTGGAAACACCACATTCCCCATCCTCAACATATCACATCACCAAATAATATTTATTAGCACTAGACCTGTTTCTTGTCATGAAATAAAATATCTTGCTCCATAGTTGAGATAGAAAGTTTCCAGAAAGGGCAGAATATATTCTGTTGGTGAATATCACTGTAGTCCAAAGTAAATGAAAATGCATTCAATTTGCATACTATCATGTACACAATTAAAGACATGCTACAGAGGTCTAAGCCACACTTATCATGGCTAGGTATTATTACTAGATCTGGACACATAAAATATCGATACTATGAATATTTAACTTTGTCTACAGCAATATTTAGGCTAACATGTTTCTTTAATCAATTCAGTCCTCTTACTGAATTATACCAGTTTGGGCTAGAACAAGAAAGCACTAATAGCAAGACACCAATTACTCTTAAAGCCATTATCAGGCAATCCTGGGTTTTCTCTGAAATGTTATGGTAATAGGGACTTTAGGGACTAATATTTGTCATATCTTCAATAATCAACATTTAAGAACACTCAAAACACTTCTACCCCACAGGACAGGAATTTTACAGTCTAAATATCAACAGCTAAAACTCTTGACAACATGTTATCAGTTTTGGCAGCTCTCACAGCTTTCTGTTACTCATGTCAAGTCCCACCTAAGCCTCCCACAACCCTTTTTCCTTGCTGTATGTTCACATGAAATGCCAACTACCAATTTCATGCCACTAAAATCAAAGTTTTTTATAGCTATGACTAATGCACTATGACTTCAGAAATGCAATACAAGAAACAAAATATGAAGTTCTCTACAGATGATACTATCCACCTCTTACTCTAAAATGCACTTCACCCTAATTCTACAGGTATTAATGAAGGTGTCAAACAAATGTTTCTTATTTACCATATGTGCAATGATCATGCCATGTGCCTGATAGACTTTAAGTACCAAAAGTATGTGGACACCTGATGAAATCCATGGGCATTAAAAGAGCATTTCTGAGGTCAGGCACAGATGTTGGATGAGAAGGCCTAGCTGAAGATCACCATTTCAGTTCTTCCCAAAGCTGTTCAGTGGGGTAATGGTCAGGGCTCTGTGCAAGCCACTTGAGTTCCTCCATACCAAACTCTTTATGGCCCTTGCTTTGTGCACAGGGGCATAGTCATGTAATTGTCTTTGTATGCTGTAGCATTTTCATTACACTTCACTGGAACTAAGGGGCCTACTCCAAACACTGAAAAAGGTAACATCCTATGACAAGGTTGGGATTGTACTCCCCACAAATGCTGGCTTTCCCAGCTATACTATTAAGTTATTTTTCCTATTTTTTTAAGGCACAGCTCCATTTAGGGCGGGCAATTTGAGGTGAGATGATAAAATTATGTACAAGCAGCGAGGGTAGGAGGCATGTGACAAGGCTCCCATCAACTAAATTCCATAGACACTGCTATGGTAACGGAAGTCTTCTTTATTCCACGTACATAATCAACAAAGGCACAGAGCCAGACACGATTAGCATGCTTCGCACTAGGTGATTATTCATACTTTTTATGAACAAGCAGCTAGTGTGAAATGCGTTTAGGGTCTCTGGCTGTGATTTTTTTTTTACTGGTTTATTTGACGGGAGCTTTGTTAAGTGCCACTAAGCCCTGTTGCTTGCGTATATTAATTTAGAGGGTCTAAATCCCGCCGCTCGTTTAAGAGGAGTACAGACGATGAGATAATGAAACTATACTTATCTAAGTATTGCCACACTTGATCTCAGCTACTATAAGAGCAGTTGTCCTCACAACATTCTTTGCTTGTAGGATTCCAATGGGAACTATAGATTTTCCTGCATAAAAATAGTCTACTGAAAGTTTCATGAACCCCAATTATTTATGTGAAATTACACTGTATCATAATCCACAGAAGTAGTGGTAGTAACAGAAGATAATGCCAACAGCTTTCATATCCAATCCTGACCTATTTATACATGCCAGTGGAGGGCACCAACTCTTTGCATCCCTTTTTTCCCCAATACGCTTTATTAGACTATTCCAAATCTTTTCCCTCTGTTTCTCTCTACCTTCAGTACCTCAGCAATAAACCTTTATATGTGAAAACTGTTTTTATTTGCTCTTACACTTGTGTATACCTCTGCTACTTCTGGTCCCCCACATATTTCTCTCCCAACATGGTCAACCACTAAACTCAACCAACTTGCGTGTCAGGATTGGGTTTGGATAAGAGCAGAGGATAGTCCAAAAACGATGTCAGGAACAGTCCAATAGGTCAGGGGCTGACAGCGATCAGAGGAAATGGTAGTCCAAGCTAGGGTCTGGAAACAGACAAGCAGGGTAGTCCAATAGGAGAGCTGAAGGTCAAATACAGGAGAATCCAAAAAAGGGACTGTAGCAAGGCAAGCAAAGAAGAACATGAATCTGGGGTCAAAGGACATACATGAACCAAATTTCTGGGACACTGGAGTCAAGTGGTCACAGTCTGAGGGGTTTTATAGTGCTGAATGTGTCTACTTCTCTCCTGTGTTGAACAAACTCCTCACTGGATTTGTCAGAGAGTGATTCCACAGCACATGGTTCTCTATTTATGTGTGTGAACATTATTGGTGGATAGTTGATGGTGGAGGCAGGGGCGTACCTAGAGTATTTGGCACCTGGGGCGGATCCTGTATTTGGCACCCCCACACACACACACACACACTTTAAAACTGCATAGCTATCTATCGTTATATACTGGCGCAGACACTGAAGGTGGTACAGCATTACTGTTATCATTATAACTGAGGCAGACATTGACGGTGGTACAGCATAACACTTATCACTATATACTGAGGCAGAAATTGACGGTGGTTCAGCATTACAACTATCACTATATACTGAGGCAGATATTGACAGTTGTACAGCATAACACCTACCACTATATACTTCCCTATATATACGGGGAAGTGGAGGAGGATAATGGGTAAGCACTATAGCACTTTCAGGACCTCTTTTTGATTGTTTAAATGTATTATACTTTATTATAAATATTACAAGTTCATTACAGATTTAATACAATCAATGAGTGCATTTCATAGAAAATTATAATGAACAGCTGTGGTATGATTAAGCACTTTATAATTGAGACACTGGTTATATGCACTTGAGGCACTTTATATGCAGCTTTAACTTCTCCACATGCTCTGATTTAATACTCTTGAAACCTCTGTTGTCTAGATAAATTAGATATTGTATATGTTTTTATATATTTTCTTTATGTAATAAAATAATATATTTTTAACAAAAAGCAAGGGCTTGTGTAGAACTCTTTTTATTAAAGGTGTACACTATATACTGAGGCAGACAATGACGGTGGTACAGCATAACACCTATCACTATATACTGAGGCACACATTGATGTGATGTAGGCCTACCACTTCATTGTCTGGCTTAAAGGAAGAATTGTTACGTTGTTGCTGATTTGGAGCACAGCAACACAGAGCTGCACCTGTTTAAGTTCAAGATCTGTTGCTCCGAGTCCTATACAGAACTTCTTTTGGGAGTACCCACCTTTACTTAGTTTGGCTTTCACCTTTGAGGACTTTGAAGGATTTGCATGTGCACTACAATATTATCAAGCATATTATTATTATTATTATTATTATTTATTGGTTTATATAGCGCCATCAAATTCTGTAGCGCTGTACAATTGGGCATATATTTTATATTTTTCATTTGTGTTAGAAAGATTATTATTACTATTTTACTCAATATGGTGAATACAGCGCTCCTAAAAGCGATTGTACAGGGGACCAGCTGAGTGAAGAAAGAAATTGTTGATTGGTTTCTATACTCGTTTGACCCTACAATGTGCCTGGCACGTCATTTGTCATCAAAGGGCTTAAGAAACATGACCTTGCTTTAAACCTGTACTCAACTAATAAACTTTCCATGCAAAATTTTGGTGTGCCCCTTAGTCAGTTTTAAAATAAATGATGTGATATTGTTGGTCCACTTGCCAAACTGTGCTTCCTTCTGGCAAGACACAGGTGGTTGACCCCTTCAGCCCCAGACAGAACAAGCATTGTAGAGAGAAGCGGGATGCCGCTGGACTGGAGCTACATGGGTGGTGTAGTCCTGAAAAGGACAATGAGTTTTTATAGCAGCCCACCCCAAACATTAAACTGGACCAATGTTGAGGTGAGAACAGAACAGGCTTTATTAGACACACACATACAGGTATTTATTCAAGCAAACATCGAGCGGGTTGAGGCAAATTTCCCATCCAGAGTCTCTATGTTTGTCCCAATCAGGGGCACGGAGCATTTCCAAGCCATGTAGAGCCCCCATAGCTGGCTAGTCCATGGAAGTCTGGTTAAGGCAGACCAGATTGGGCATGCAGATAAGGAGTCTCCCCATAAATCCATCATGTCCCCCCTCCCAAACTCAAAACTACCTCCATGTGTCCTCAGCCTCAGGGGGTTACGGTGACACATAATATACTAATATTTAATACAGCAGCAAAAATGTATTTCCCTTTTTACATTATCCAAAGAGGTAGCATTTTAAATAAGTGTGTCTCCTATAAAATGTGAAGTTGTAAACTCATAACAAAGATAACAAATATAATTTTACTGAAAAAACTGTGCCATCCAGTCATAAGAATGTTTTTTTTAAAATCCATGTTACAGTCTCAAGCGTTGCTGTAAGTATATATTAATTGCATTGATTTAGATGCTGAACATTGGCATGGTGTTTATTCCTGTTTGAGAGCAAAATGATTTCTCCAGGGAATTCATAAACCCAAAGGATTACTCTTTACTATTTAAAGACTGAGCGCCATCAGGGCAAGTCAAATTGTAGAGATTGTGTGTGAATGTGAGATTGTGAATGTTCAAAACCACCATGTAAAGAAGATTAAAGATATGTAAAGAACAAATCAAAGGTCAAAATGTGAAATAACGAATGGATGGGAAAGAAGGAATAATAAATAAACATAAAAAAGAAGCTGAAATAGAAATCTCTAACTTGTTTGTAACAATGCACACATTTAGAAAAGGTATCTCATAATCTCAGCAGTTCATTGCCACAGTTGATGTACATTACCTCCAATGTGGTACAGCCAGTAGCGTAAGTACTTTTACATTTGCCTATGTTTCTTTTTTTGTCTCCTTATCCCTGGGTTAAATAATTATATTTACTTTTTTTGCAGCTAATAATAATATGAATCAACAGATATACTTACCTTTTCAAACAGTAACATTTATGTGACAATTTATGCCCCATTGAATCAATCAGGAGAAGTTATTTTCTATTGATTTCGATGTATGGTTTAATTTTTAGCGGTCGCATTATAAAATATACGACCGCATTAATTTAGGTAGTTCAATCACTAACCATGCATTTTCCACGAGTTGACCACCAAGCCACAGGGTAAGTCAAGCTTTTGGAAATATTACCTTATGACTGCACTGGCAAGTTTTCAGTCTAATTGTTTTGTCCTATTATAGAAGAATTATCAGATAATATTATTAAATCTGTTCAATATAAATCCTCAAATAACGTCACAAATCCTGTGCCGTCTCTCTTAAAATCTACTTATTGTTACAATTACACTAGGTGTTCCAAGGTTTTTTAATGGTGAATAGCAGAAACAGAACAGATAAAATAGCAATGGGGTGCAGTTAGAGAGGAAGTAGAACAGAAAACAAAGGAGGTAAAAATACAGAGAACAATCAGTTACACTGAGCACCATAGACCCGAGGAGCACAATGACCCGAAGCATGTATATTTTACATGGAAATATAGAAGTATATAAAGAGAAAAGGATGGTTAAGTAAGTGGGGGGAATGTATTCTTTCAAAGAGAATCAGGCATACATAAAATTAGAGAAAACTGTGAAAATGAATAGTGTCTATTCAATGCAAGTCCTCAAAACTTGTAAATGTGGCGAACGTGTGTAAATGTAGATTACATATATTTAGTATTTCTCAGTGGGGAACACAGACGAAGGTCAATTTGCAAGTCTCAGGTATTCATATGCCCACCAAATACAAACACAACATAATTACCAAAAGGTAGTTTTGATACAAAACTCAGTGAGAAACTACCTGGGTGCAGGTACTTGGGGTCAGTGTGTTCAGTAGGTCATCTTAATTTGACCCTAATATAAAGAAGAAAATCAGCGACAGACAATTATAGGAAGACTCACTATGATTGGTAGATACTATAATAATTTAAATTGATATATATATATTATATATAGTATAGCCGGTATATTCCGGGCGTAGTAAGACGACTGTAGCGTTTATAAGACGACCCAAACTTCTTCACAGTGCCACAAATATAGTAAGTTTGGGACTATACTCGCCCAGTGAATAAAGACTTTACCCCATCTACCCAGCGTACAACAACCAGATCCAGTCACGCGCAAGCGATTGTACCTTAAACCGGTGATTTGCTGGTTGCTTATAACAGACATAAATTACTATACATAAACACTCCCCTTACACACACACACACACACAGTGCACCACAACAATTATATATATATGTATATTATAATACTAATATAATATATAATATATTACGACACCACGTATGTAATATATTATAGCCACACACCAGTGTAATATATATATATACACACCAAGTGTGTATAGTATAATATAGTCAATATAATACACACACACACCAGTGTATATATATATATAGTATATATACACACCACTGTTATATTAATATATATATACACACCAGTGTATACTATACTATACTGATATATATATATATAACACACACCAGTGTTGTATATATATATATATAATATATATATATATAATACACCACACACCATGTGTAAATTATATAAGTTAGATATATATACACACCAGTTCTCCCCCCTTTCTCCCCATTTCTTACCTTATCTTCTGTCTTCTATCCAGTTGTGGGAGCCCGAGGTCTGGCAATTCAGACCTCGGCTTCCCTGCTCGCTAATCACTACGCGCCGGCTATTGATGCCGAGCGCCGGGACATGACGTCATCCCTGCGCTCGGCATCAATAGCCGCCGCGTAGTGATTAGAGAGCAGGGAAGCCGAGGTCGAAAGTGCCAGACCTCGGGCTTCCCTGCTCCCTCATCACTACGCGCCGGCAATTGATGCCGGGCGCCGGGACATGACGGCATCCCTGCGCTCGGCATCAATAGCCGGCGCGTAGTGATTAGAGAGCAGGGAAGCCGAGGTCTGAAGTGCCAGACCTCGGGCTTCCCTGCTCCCTCATCACTACGCGCCGGCAATTGATGCCGGGCGCCGGGACATGACGGCATCCCTGCGCTCGGCATTAATAGCCGGCGCGTAGTGATTAAAGAGATTGGTGGCTTCGCGGGAACCTCCGGCTTGGTAAGTACCCGGCGTATAAGACGACCCCCCACTTTTAAGAAGATTTTTGGGGGTTAAAAAGTCGTCTTATACGCCGGAATATACGGTATTGGTTTGATTATTCAATATAAATTGCAAATTGTTACTGAAACATTCTCCAAAAAACAAACAAACCACAAAACATGGTAAATATCCACTAAAAGTGTTTACTGTGCTCACCAGTCACACGTAAACCAGTGGGCCTGACTTTAAGTGGGGAAAAAAGTGCGGCCTTTATTCGGGGTTTAGCTCAGGAATGCACAATTTGTATCGCCCGACGCCCGGGACATGCAGTTCCGGGTGCCGGGCAGGCAGCAGGGATAGGATACAGATCCCCCGCAGCGTTGCAGGGGACCTGCATCCTACTCTACGATTCGCTGAGACAGCCTCCCCTGCCAGCACTTCCCACGGGGAGAGTGCTGGCACGGGAGATTGTCGATGCGCATCGCGCAGACGTTCCCCAGGCAGAGGCAATGCCGGCCCTACAATGGAGCACTTTAGAAGGGGCGGCACTTTGCCTCCCCAAACGCTTTTTTTTTTTTGAAGTAGAGGAGAGAGAGAGGCGCCCCTCTCTCCTCTGCGGCGAGGAGTGGTTTTCGCTTACCCGCTCGGCGCCCCTCTCTCCTCTGCGGCGAGTCTCCCTGCTCTGCCACGGTGCCGGCTTGTAATGCTGAGCGCCGGAAGTGACGTCAATTTCCGGCGCTCAGCATTACAACCGGCCACGGTGCAGAGCAGGGAGACTCGCCGCAGGACTGTTTAAAGGTAAGTACCGGGGTGGTAGATAATGCGTCGTGAAGTTTTAAAATGCCCCCCCCCCCGGCGCCGGGGGGGCGGCATTTTAAACTTCACGACGCCATTACCCATGGTTAGGTGAATACATTGATCAGAACGTAAGTTTGGGATAACAGCATTTGGTGTATGCAACAAGGCATAAGAGTCTACCTGGCTGCAAGCATCACACATGTCCAAGATTTTAGTGAGCAGGAGAAGGAAAACATGGAATATAGCAAAATGTTACATTTCAGTCAAATATTTGCTTAAATAAATTATTACAATAATACTAAATACGTAGTAACTATCCATTATACATCCGCGAGACCGCACACATTATACACCCCCCAAAGTCTGATTTTGCTGTAATTTGGCATCATGTGGGCTCAAAGTTATAATATCATGCTGCTCTACCCTCTAGTATGTGGAATGGAATGGTGTGTCTCTCTTACGCACATACATACATAGTTTCCAACTGTCCTGTTTTCCTGGGACCCAGACTCCACAAGGTCAGGTGGTAGTTTCTTCAGACCACTGCTTCAGCTCTTCTTAACACTGTATGCCGATAATTGGATCTTTGTGACACACTACTTAAGGGTTCGTATTCGCCAGAGATCGCTCAGAGTTTGTGAATATACAGTATAGTCACCTAGTCTGACTTTTATAATTATCGTTTGTTAAACCTTTTCTTTTCTACCATTTAAACACTATAGCTTTTCAATGAAATCACAGAAACACCATGCAGCCGTTCGATACAGAAAGAAAAACAAAATACAAAAACACCTGGTGCAAGGACTTCTTTTGAGTAGAGATCACCCTATGACTGAATGTACTAGACTTAGACAAGCCAACAATCTCGGTTTTATACGGACAGCCATTACCGCGCTAGCTCATTGAACAACAGACGATGACAGTTCTTGTTTGAAAACAAAACAAAAAAACCCAAACAATTTAATTTAGATACCGCTGATCTGGAAGGGGTCATTATCTTATTCTAAGGCATCAAATCATGAAAGTCACAGACCACAATCACAATTATGTCTACTATTGGTAATAGTTTTCATGCTGCATGTTCGTCAGAACCTCCCTGGATCCAAAGTTTTTGGTTTTAGGCAGCAAAAGCTGTATTATTTATGGCCTTATTACCAGGTACAATTGGTGGTTGATCACTTACACTGTTCAGATATCCTCTACCTAACCTTCAGGCTGTTTAGATCTGCATGATGTTCCCTTGGGTGCAAGGCAGCCTCAGCACACTCAGCTTGGAGTCTGGTAATAGTATCAGTGTACATTAATGTTATATTGCAGCAGCTGGAGGAATAAATTATGTATAAGCATTTTCTAACTACAGCATCAAGAGTAAGATTTTTTTTTGAAACACAGCCTAATAAGATGGGTCTCTTTCACAAGGACCGTAGACAGAGCACTGAGGAAAACGGCTGGTATTCCCAAACATACCTGTCTCACGCCTCATTTGTGCTACAAACCCATTAATCCTATTTGGATTACAAATGCTCAGGAGATCTATAAGTGTCTGAGCTGCATCTTGCATTTTTAATGGCCTTATGGAGATGTAAGCAAACGATTATTAGTAAGCACCTATTTGTAACTGTATTGCATCACTGTTTATCGATGTGTCACTATCTTACTAAACAGGTTTTAAATTGCACCAGTCATCCAAAAATTATAAGGTGTCATTATAACATGTCGCTTTACAGAGCACATATTTCACCTATGCCCTGTACTAGGCATTTTCCAAGCAAATGAGAAAGTTAGAGTTTTCCCAGTTTTTAGCTTATCTTGTCATTACTGATATCATAAGGTTAAAAACTAGCAATCTATGGTATGGCAAAGGATTGTGGGGGTGCAAACCCAACACCCAAAAACAACAGCGACATAGAGTTTCATGTATCTATTTGCAATAAAGTTATTTTTGCTAATTCATTACAAATTAAGGAACTATTCCATCTAATGATGGCAAAACCTGCATAACAAATGAATAACCTATCTTGAAATCATCTTCCTTGTTGATACCCCACCCTTAGTAACGCTGCCAGGGGAAAAACAGCGTTCAGCAAAAGGGAGGAGTAATTTATCGAAAGGGAGGAAGGGGGAACTGTCACACTTCATATAAACATAACTGAACCCACCTTGAAAATTATTTTATGATTACATGTGTTATTTTTATGTTGCATTTTAATCACTTAAAGGACATAACAGTAGTCCTAATACATCATCACTTAAGAATGCATGATGTATAATTACATTTACATTGCATTTCACATCAATAGCTTGATCTCGACTCAGAAGCCAGCATCGCCAACAGTGATTTAAAAGCCTTATAGGAAGTCTGTGAATTCATTCCTGCAGAATCATTGAGGACAGGAAAAATACATTATTATAATACAGACCGTGCAGGGATCTCTGACTACCTTCTGATTACACATACTGTACGAAGGAAAGCAGGGCTATAGACCCCTACTTACTCATCACAGTGATCAGCACAAATTAGATGTGATCAGCAGGAGTCAGAAACAGTGGGAAATCAAGCTTCTCCCGCTTCAACATCTAAAAAAATATAAATGTGTAAAGGGACACCATTGATGTTGAAACAACATCATAACAGATACCCCTTTCCAAGGGTGAATTCAGCCCCCTATGAATATGAGCCTCCACTTCCTATGAATGCAATCTAAGACCTCCCACTAAGCAGACTAGGTATGTTGTTAGAGCACCATGTCCTTAAGGGGGTCAATGGAGCCAAGGCTACACCCATTTTCTACTTACAATAAGGCTCCCACAAAGGCCACTGGTGGCAACAATGGCCTTTAGGGCATTAAATTTGGCCAAGTTTCCATGCACGTCCAGAAAACAAAACAAGGCTGACTAAACATGTGGTATTAAATCCTGCCAGCTGATTGTCAACAATCATTAATACAGACATTTAAATGTACTATAAGTTGCAACCCACTTGAGACACGGCCTGATGCTTGTTTGCCATTGTGCCTTAAAGCTAGGTATATTGTATGATTTTTTTGTTATTGATACAATCATTTCCTCCAATTACTTTTCCTTCGTGTTCACGGGTGTTCAAGGGCGATAGCTCATTTATACAAAATGCTTATACAAAGTACAAGGTACTTTATTGTACTCATTCAAACATATGGACATTGTTACGATGTTTGATATTGTATTGCATACCCTTCACATCCTTGTATACAGGATTTGAAGGGTATGCAATACAATATTAAACATCGTAACAATGTCCATCACTACCCCTTTAAGAGCACTGCCCACACTGGAATATGTACAAGTTGAGTTTACAATACACATACTGTTATAGTAATCCATAAACCTTATTAAATATGTTCAATACACTTTGGAAAACAACAGGTTGTCAGATTTTGCCGGACAGGAGTGGAAAGAGTACCACTAAGTAAGGTCTAACTGGTTGGAACATATAAATAAAATAAAACATTCAATTTTCTGTACACATTGGCGAGTAATTACATTTAATTATCATGCATAAGTACATAGCGAACTCAGGAGTTTATAGCACACACATATTAGTATTTAAATCCAAACACAAAATGATTACATATAATACACATAGTCAAAACCCTATCATGATCCTTCAAGAATTTGTCTTACCTGTGCCATCTTCCAGCTGTCCAAAGTTACAGATCTGGCTGATGTTGTAGATCCATCTCTGCATTTCTTCCTCAGTTCTGGCAACCAAGTAAAATGTACGGAAGTTTGTTTTCACAATAAAGACAAAGCTATTCTGGAATTCCTTTTTTATGATGTTCACACCAATGTACTTTTGCACTTCACATTCATTCAGATCTATGACCCTGATGGGTTTCTTGGAGTGGTTATTTCTGTAGTATTCTAACACATCTGGATTTCCACTCATCCGACCTCGCCGTAACACAAACCAGCGCTTCCGCCATACCTGTGTGGAGACAGAAAGCAACATTTCATACATCTGTGGCACAGACTCTAAACATCCAGCAGCAAGGTAACAAGCAAAATTAAAAAGACTCATACCAGTATAGGCAAGTTAAAAAACATTACTGCCCTGAATTCACAAAAGTGCAACATTTTCAATACACTCTGGGAAGGGTAGACATAATAGCCATTACACCAATGCAATTAAGAACAGAGAAGACCAACCTGAGTTCATGGCCATCATATGTTGCAGTAATGGAATGATGTCACTGTTTCACTGCTTTCTCAGTGCTGTGAAAAAGTATTTTCCCCTATCCAATTTCTTCTACAGTATTTTTCCATAAATGTTACACTTTAATGTTTTAGACCTAAACTAATTTTTAAGATAATCCAAACACAAAAAACTGTTTTTAAATGATGATCTCATGTATAGAAAGAAAAAGGCTAACTAACCCTACCTAACCTTGTGTGAAAAAGTAATTGTCCCCTGAGTTACTAAATCAACTAATTAACCAAATGTAATTGATAATTGGGTTCGATTTCACTAGACGCACCCATGCATGATTACTGCCCTGTTGAATCTAAACATCAATTAAATAGAACCTGTCTTGCAAAGTGAAGTAGGTTAAATGGTCTCAAAAACACACACACTGCCATGATTTTGGCTTATGACAGACACTAGATCTAATACCAATACACATCTAGAAATGAAAAAAGTTGGAACAGTGGTGAACTGTTGGAAGAGTGGCTGGCCTACCAAATTTCCTCCAAGAGCACATTAACGATTCACCCAGGTCACAAAAGAACCCAAATGCTTGTCTCTCATTTGCCAAAAAACATCTTGAAGACCCCAAGACTGTTAGGATAATTTTCTGTGGACTGGGGAGTCAGAAGTGGACCTTTTGGAAGCCATATGTTCTGTTCCATCTGGTGTAAACGTAACAAAGCATTCCACACTAACAACATCATGTCAACAGTCAAACACAGTGATGGTAGTGTGATGATCTGGGGCTGCTTCAGGACTTGCCATAATTGATGGATTTTTTGCAATGAATTTTGCTCTTTACCAGAAAATCCTGAAGGAGACTGTCTGACCATCAGTTTGTGACCTGAAGCTCAGGCGCAGTTGGGTTATGCAGCAGGACAATGATCCGAAGCACACAAGCAAGTCCACCTCTGAATGACTCAAAAGAAACAAAATGAAGGTTTTGGAGCGGCTCATTCAAAGTCCTGACTTGAATGCAATTGAGATGCAGTGACCTTAAAAAGACACTTCATGTTCAAAAACCCTCCAATGCGGCTGAATTAAAACAAGATGAATGGGCCAAAATTCACTTACATCATAAGTGATTGGTAGTGTGGCATTAATCACCTTCCTCTAATGCTTCTCCATTAGTCATTAAAGGATTCCAGGTACAGAAAAACCTATGAGGGAGTTACCTAGTTACCCTACTTTATTGCAAACTTTTTATGTAAAGACATATTTCCTACAGGGCTTGACAAACCCTGGATGCCAGGTTCCCATGGCAACTAGAAACCACTTACTGGCCCCCAGGGTTTTGCAGGGCTACCATTATGAATCTGGTGTAGCCGTGCTGTGAGGCACCCAGGGCATCACACCATGCAACTCACACCTGCAGGCTCCTAGATCCAAACCAAATTTGTCAACCCCTGTCTTAATAATAGGCAAGAGAAAATTCTGTATAGTCTATGGAGAACATATTTCTCTGTGTTATTTAAAACTAAAAACCTCCAAATCTTATATAATCAAAGGCTTAACATTATGAGCAAATCAAGCAGGGAATTGTTAAATTCTGCCCTGTTAGTAAATTGCTTATGTCTCTGAAACCCTACAGTATTTGTTATTTCCTTTTAGGAAACAGATTCTGAAAAAGTTTCAGATGCTTAACGTAAATAACACTTTTGCAGTGGATAAAAAAAAAGATGCCTTTAACCCCTTCAATCCCCTATAGATGTGCCGCTATGTCCATAAAACGCATCTCAAGAATCCTCTGTACTGTACTGGTAGGTCCTGACCTTCTTACATGGGAGAGCAGGCTGTCATTTGACAGAGTGGACTCCCCCTGTCACCAGAAGCCAGCATCGCTAGCTTTCTGCTGCGCTATCTCCTGTAACAGCTTCCGGAATGAATGCCGTTAAACTGTTACATTTTTTTAAATGCATGATCGCGCATTCCCTTCCGGGTCGCGTCACTGCTGATGTCACCCGGAAGGTCATCGGAGTACAGGATATCCCCTGCAGGGTCTGTCCAGACAGACACTGCGATCTCTGTGGGGACTTACATATCGATCACAGTGTGATCGGTGCAGGGGGATCACAGCAGAGTGAGAAAAAAATAAATCAGGAAAAAGAAAAATAATTGTTAGTGATTAAAAAAAAAATCACTAAAATAGTACAATAAATAATAATGATAAAAAAAAATAAAGTGAGCATTAAAAACATGTTCAAGGCCCCTAACAGTGCAATTTATGAAAGAAAATACAAAATAAAAATATAATTATATATATATATAGTTTTATATAAAAGATAATTAAAAAAAAACCCTTACATCTCATTGCCCTAACACAACATCTAGAAATTTTAACCCTCCTGCCCCGGATCACAACACCCAATCCCGTTAGGCCATAAGTATAAAAAATACTACCATAGGATAATATATGCAAGGGATGGATATGGTCCTCTAGAAAGAAAAAAAACTAAGGATGTAGGGTATTTCCGTAATCAGGAGATGGAGCTCAACAATTGTGGACGGGTTTCTCCGACGTAGCACATACCCTGCGCAAAAAAATTTAAGCAACACAGAAGTGTTGGTGGAAAAAAAAGCACAGGAAATAATTTCTGCGGCCACCTTTGACAATGATTGGTGGCCAAATAGCTGCATGAAGAGTGCCCAGATAGTCTGGGCCGTCTGCTTTACAGAAATATATACTTTTGTGGGTATTTTTGGTTGATTTTGGTTGCAATCCCATCATACCTAATGTAAAAATTATACAAATAATGTACACCTTATAATATGTTCCCTATAAGTGCTGGTAAAGTATGGAAATTCTATATAAATTAGGTATTTCTGAAATCAGGCACCTGACTTGATAAACTTGGGGAATAAACGCTGAACCGACATACAGCAAACATGGCAAAATTGCTCTGGTCTTTTGGAGGTACCAAAAAACCCCTGGGACTGAAGGGGTTAAACAACACGAAACATCACAGCAACACTGTTACTGAATAACAATAACTAAACTATTTTCCTGGAGAAAGACAAAAGCAAAACAGTATCAGTATAAGACTACCAAAAATAGTTATGCAAATCAAACTTACCAAAGTCTCCACAAAAGTTTTTTTAAAAAAAAAGGTACAAGGGGAACTTTACCAGAACTTCCCAGAAATATAATAAAAAAAGAGGAACTTTAAATTAAGTGATACAACTAACAAACTTCCATTATTTTACAAGAAGCAACAGGCTACACGAAATAAAAAAAAATAAACAGCAGGACGAATAACCTTTTGGGGAGAAAAATATGGCAGGCAATCGTGTGATCTGGGGGGATTTCATAATGTCATATTAAGGGTGTTTAAAATAATTACATGGATAAATAAAAAAGTACCGGTAATTATAACTAGTTTTGCTAGCAACTCAGCATCCATTTAAATAAAGGTCTCCAAATATCTTTCAGTTAACACACAAGCACTAAGATATCGGTCTCAGTACTTTGAACGTGATAGAACAAAATCGGTACTATTTATGAACAATATGGCTAATCTTCTGTACAGATGAAAAATGCTTTTTTCCAAGCTCATAAATTTGGGAGGCTATAAAAAGGCGACATCCTTTATTTTAACGCTTGCATATACACACGATGCCATTATTAAAAGTCTGACGAGTCAAACCCTCAGTGAAAAACATATTTGCAAAATTAAACATATTGGCATATGTATTCCATGTTTAATCAACAGGGAAATCCCTTTTCCTTTTTTTAATTTTAACTAAAATAGTACCTCTCTAGAATTTTGAATACTTCAGTATACTCAGGATTTTATTTAGCATTTTTGTAAGTTTTCTCCACCTTACCCACCAAAAGTAGCTGCACTCTATAGCGGTATTTCTTGAAGATTCACTTCTCAACTTAAATACTAGGAAGTAAACCAAATTATCAGGTTGTATTGAATGAACAGAGTTTGCAATGATATCATCAGAGCCACCTTCAGTGAGTTTCTACTGCAAGAAGGGCCGAGATGTCCCCACATTTGTTAGTAGTTAAACAGTAGTTTAACTACACATAGTTTGTAGTTAAATAAAAGAGGATCCCACATTAGCTAAGCTTTAAACAGGGCAAACTCTATCCTTTCTGAGGTCAGACATTCACAATGCTTGGAAATGAAAAATGCTTGCCAAATGAAATGCCCAAGTCTCCTACATGCTTCTGGTTCACAGACTACCAGTGGTTGACCCAAGCCAACTAGGCCTAGGGTGGCATGTGTAGGTAGTGAACTGCCCTTCTGTTTCATGTCTGTGGGCAGATCACTATGTTGAGCCTTGCTCGGGACCTTCAGGAAGACCCTTAAGAGGAAGCATTATGATGTTGTCGAGCCATTTCATTGGAAAAGAAAAAAATATAATTTAATTTAAAATGTCATATTAAGCAAACTCATTGTGTTTTACGCCCCGGTTCCCTCCACCCTGGGAATAAAGAACCAATGGTAATCATTGCTGAAACGGCCACAGCAATTACAGTAGAACTTAGTACATCTTATAATATAATTGGAAATTCTTGACAGAAATCTACACAGCTGCTTCTAAGGAAATACAGATCCACATTTCGACAGGACTAAGAGCATTTATGGAACAACTCCAAGATCCATGTTTAAGCCCATAGAAAGTGTGTGTGTGTGATATATATATAAAGGAGAACATATCTATGCCCTATGGCTTAAGGAGCTCACAGCTGAATACAAAGGAAGTGGTCAAAATATATACAAGGCGCTTCAAGGAAAGGAAACGGCACTCTTTTTGGATTACCTACACATACAGCAATATGTACGTTGACATGTAATAGTGTTCAGCTGTTGAAGAGTGAGGTGTGCAAAGCCTTTCAGGGTATGAATATACAAAAAATGATCAGGGTAAACCATTGTATCTGACAAAAGGACATTGTATCTGGCAAATAGCTAATATAGGAGTGTCCCAAGCGGCGGCCTTCCAGTACTCTTGCAGTACCTTGACTCTGGTTCTATAGTGATGCAGATTTTTCTTCAGCCTGTCATGCACAAGGTGCATCACAAAAAGCTTGGCCTATGTGACACACCTAATACACCATGATTTTATAATCAGCGTTGTAGGGTCCGTCACAGGATTGATGGGATTTCTGATTTTAACAAATGTAAGAAAAAGCTCATAACATTTCTAACACATTATATATCTCTCGTAGTAGAATTTTACACTGTTTTAAAAAAATCCTCCAATCTAAAGGGGTTAAAATTAATAAAAATGCGTATGGGACTGTTTTGGCCTTCATGATGTTCCGATGCACGTGGGATAATACTTTACCTATGGGATGCTGCTAAACATAAAGTGCGTTTCTTCTCAGCAGTGGCACCTATCCTGTGGAAAAAAATCTAAGTGGAATTATAAAAAGAAAAGTTACCCTATTTCTTTACATTCGAATTCTAATGAATAATGCACACAAACAATTTTAAACTAAAGCCCTGCTAGTCCTGAAAAAAAACTATAAATAATTTCAGTGGTTACACTAAATTACAAAGAAGGAAATAACAAAATACAAGAGAATTTCTGCAGGATAACATCTAGGAACATTTAGCTATAGAGTCAATGATGGGTCACCATAAATAATTATAAGGTCAAAAAAGATTATATATAATATATACATACATACATACATATACACACATACACAATTATGTTTAAAAGAAAGTACACCCTCTGAATTCTGTGGTTTTACATATCAAGGAGTTAAAAATCATCATAAGGGGCGTTTCTCCATTTGGCTTTATTTTTTGTTGAATAAATCATGACACGGTGTACTATGTCATGTGTTGTTGTTCACCTGAGGTTGTATTTACCTAATTTGTAGACCTGCTAAGGACAGGTTGGTTGTTATGTCCTCATATGCAACACCATATAATTTAAAGAGGGTGTACTTTCTTTTTTACACAGCTGTATATGTTCTAGATTCAGGACTTCACTCAGCCCCACAATGAATCACATGCCAAGTTCTGGCATACAAATACAAATTATCCATTACATAAATAACACACAAAGGACAAATAATGTTCTAAAAGGACAATTCATCGAAACCCTTGTCATATAGTTTTATTAGCATTAATGCAGTATAATCAAGTGGTTTCACCCATGCGGTTTTTATCCCCAAACGTACTCTTGTTTTGAACTTGACTGATAAACAGTGGGTTTCAAACGGACAGGTGTGGGGAAACCCAATATACAGCGACCATATGCTGTGCAGCGGGTAGCAGCTCCAGAGTAACACATAATGTGTAGCCTTCACCAAACTACATTTGGGTAAATGAGAGGCCTAGAGAGGCTATGATAGATCTGAGCCAAGGGCTCTCCCATCTGATTTTATTTCCCATAAGGAAACACAACATAAGCACTGCTTTAGAAATATGCCTCTGTTTGTTCAAAGATCGATGCTGACATTTAGCCCACCAAATATTTGTTATTAAGCTATGTTCCGTTAATGCCAACTCTGTAACATTCCATCTCTAGTTTTTGTAACAAAACAAGCAACATTAAGTAACTGTCAGGCTACATATCTGAAACAGTCGAAACTCACATGATGATACATAGTGAACAGAAAAAAGAAAACATAAAAAACAGGAAACTCGACAAACATAATGCATCCAGGGCAATATCCACAACCCTGCCATCTAAAGATTCCAATAATTAATGGAATTCTAGCTCAATCATTATGAGAAGTCTTGGTTTACTTTTGGATATGGTTTTACAGGCCAGTGTTTAATGCTAAGCTCATAGCACATATAACAAATATATTAATAGTTTAAGCTAACCATATCAAAGACAAGTTAAGAGCAGGTGGGGAATGAGCAACATATTCCGAAGCTTCATGAAGTTGATCGCATAAAACCTGAAGTCATATTGGATGGCTCATGACCGCTGGTCATCTCTGTTGCCTCCTCTATTCCTGCCTCACAGCAATGATGTCACTATTCAGATACAGAAAATATCAGGGCCAGAACATTGGGGGTATGCTTTTTTAGTGGACCAAGTGCCAAAAGGAACAACTGCCAGACCATGGGTAGGCTGGGAACTTTCCTGGTACGTAATAAGAATATAAGCGCAGCAGCTCTAATATGCAAAGAAATTATACACGATGGGCACACAAAGGAAATATCTATGGTGGGTCCTAACATACTTACTCCTCTACATAACCACTGTTATATTCATATTGTAACTTCAAAGAAAATACACACATGCAATGGTACTGTTCCAAAATTAGAGCTCCTCAGATGACTTGTTTCCATGTCACTGGTATGATTCCAAATGACTGGTTAAGATGCGGATTATGCTTTTAGCTAATGGAGAAGGCAACTTTAAGTGGACAATCTAGATTGCAGGTTTAACACAGTTTATCAATTCTGTAGAACTAATTGCAATATGCAATTTGACTATGGGTTATAATGTATTATAAACATACATGCTAATTCTAACTGGAATGGCTGCTTCCACCACAGAGAAGGACCTGTGAATGCTGGTAATAGACTTTCTAGTAGTGTGCAATCTCAAACATTTGTAGCAAAAGCAAGTAAACTGTTAACCTTTATTAAAAATGGAATAATGCACAGCATGAGAGTGCGGTATGGCCTGCTTATATATCATAGGTAAAAGTTAAACACTGTTCAGAAAAAAGACATAATAGAACTGATAATAAACTAGTAAAACTTTTTTTTCTTACAGGGTAGGCTTTTTCTTTTTTTCTAAATTAATATTCACCAATTCACTAATTTACTACAGTGTTCGTCCTATGGGACTGCTTATATAGTACATGACTGGGGGACTTTCTGGATTTTTTTTGGTGGAGGACATACCATTGACATTTTTCTCTACATACAAACTCTGTTCTCAGGTTTTTTTAACCCACTTGCTTGCAAAACATCAGTGGCATATTTTAACCTGAATGCTCCCAATATTTACTTCAATTTCAGTAAATACCCCCCATGCATTAGTGCCCTACCTAATATTACTCACTTACAGGCCCGGACTGGCCATCGGGCACACCGGTAATTTGCCCGGGGGGCCGGGCCACGGCAGGGCCGCATGCAGCTCCAGGGCCCTACCCTACCTACGATCGGGTCCGCGGCCGCACAGCGTTTAAATAAAACATCGGGGTTTTTTTTAACTTTATTTAACATCCTCCATGGAGGATGTTAAATAAAGTTGAAAAAAAACCCCGATGTTTTAATTTAAACCCTGTGCGGCCGCAGACCCCTAAGGCCGGCCCTGGTGGGGGCTTCCCGGCCCCGTAGAGCAGGGCCGACCTTTGGGGTGTGCGACCGCACAGGGCGCCACACTCCAGGGGGTGCCAATGCGGCACCCGGCACCCCTCCAGAGACGGACAGTAATGTCCGCCGCTGGAGGAGCAGGCTCGCAAGGGAGCGGTATCGGAGGTCTTTAACAGACCTCCGGTTCCCTTGAGTGATTTTAAGCCGGGTTCAACCCGGCTTAAAATCACTCAAGGGAGCCGGAGGTCTGTTAAAGACCTCCGATACCGCTCCCTTGTGATCCGCCCGGCAACAGCTGCTGTGCGCCGGGGTCTGTTGTCAGATCCCGGCGCACAGCACTGAAGCCGCGCCCACCGCTGTCCTCTGACCCGGAAGAAGAGAAGACAGAAGAACAGAAGAAGAGGAAAAGAAGCTGAAAGAAGAAAGGAAAGGTAGGAAAGCATTAAGTGAGAGTGGATTGGTATGTGTGTAGATTAGTATATATGTGTGTATTAGTATATATGTGTGTATTAGTATATATGTGTGTATTGGTATATATGTGTAGATTGGTGTGGATTGGTATATATGTGTGGATTGGTATGCGTGTGGATTGGTATGCGTGTGGATTG
>VKOC01019756.1:0-33199 GCA_009364415.1 Spea multiplicata | reverse complement strand
ATTTCTGGAGGCAGAGTGGCATATAGGGGGTTGAAAAGCATTTCTGGAGGCAGAGTGGCATAAAGGTGGTTAAAAGGCATATCATAGGCACTGTGCCCCCCCCGACTTACCAGTGCTTCTGACTCCCTGGTGTCTGGTGGGGGCAGCGGGTGAAGGCCCTTCATGAAATTAAAGGAGCTGGAGTGCACGCACCGCTCCACTCAATGGCCGTGCCTCAGCTCTTCGTCTCCTCCTTTGTGGGACGAAGTGCTGAGGAATGGCCATTGGGCGGCGCTGTGTGTGCATGCCAGCCTTTAATTTCATTAGGAGCCGGCTGCTAGAGGAGGCGGCTTTAAATTTTGGTCTCCTGGCCACCTGGTGTCCCAGTGGGCTAGTCTGACCCTGCGAACAACCTAATAAACCCATGCATGGGTGCTGTTACTGTACCTCGGAGATCTTGCTGAACACATATTGGAGTGTTGTTTGAAAGTGAGATATACCAGAAGCGCTAAATTCATACCTGAAGTACAATTTGTGTGAAATTTTTTTAAAAATATACTATTACAAACATTGGCAAAAGGATGGTGTAGAATTTCTGAATTTCCAGCATTTGAAATACCTTGTGGTGTCTAGTTTTCAAAAGTATATGGTTTGATGGGCTAAATCTAATTGGCCAGCTTCAAAAATTTCCCAAATAGCACATGAGGGCAGAATGACCAGATTTTGAAAAAAATGAGTTTGAAATAGCAAAAACGCCACTTGTATTTATTGCCCCATAACTTGCAAAAAAGCATAAAAACATTGGGTATTTCTAAACTCAGGACAAAAAGTAGAATCTATTTAGCAGTTTTTTCAGTAGTTTTTTTAGATAAGTAAAAGATTTTTCAAATAAAAGTGAGAAAGGTGCGTTTTAATTTTTTTTTACCATATTTTATGATTTTAATGATAACAAAATGGTATCTAAAGAAAGCCCTTCTTGTTCTTACAGCTAAGCATGAGCACTGCAAAAGTTTTAAAACAGCCTTGGTCACGAAGGGTACAAAAGAAAAAAACAGACTGGTCCTATCTTAGTTGGTCCCAGCCCATTACATGATGTCATGGACCACAGTGATACTAGGAATTATATGTTTTCATATATGAGCTTGTTGGACATCCTATTTCAAAACCATAGGTATTGATATGGGGTGTGTCTGTGGGAATTTGTACCCATTCAGCCAAAACAGAATTTTGGGACTGATGTTGGACAAGAAAGCCTGGTCAGATCTCTGTACAGACCATTTAAGTTCCTCCACACCAAACAAAGTCTGAGTCAAGGTGGAACAGGAAAGGACCTTCCCCAAATTGGTACCACAAAGTTGTACACAAATAAAATGTCCTTGCATACTGTATCATTAACATTACTCTTCATTGTAGCTAAGGGACATAACCCTGAAAAAGTGCCTCAGACCATTATCCCTGCTCCACTAAACTTTACAGTAGGCACTATGTATTCCAGAAGGTACCATTGTCCGCCAAACACAGATTCCTCCATCAGACTTCCAAATAGTAAGGCATGATTTATCCATCTTCCTCTGCTCCGGAGTCAAGTGGCAGTGTGCTTTACACCACTCCAGCCATAACCGGCATTGCACATAGTAAATTTTGGCTTGTGATCTGTAGTTGGAAGCACATTTCAGAAAGCTCACATAAAGCCACAGGGGGGGGGGCAATTTGTACAATGCTGCATTCATCCCACCAAGTAGGATATTCCAGAGCTTCACTGCCCTCTCTGTGTAAACTGTAATCACTCATCATAATCCACTCTTCATTTTGTGGACACTTTGTTTTTTCTTGCAATTTTGAAACTACTTGCCTATTAATATGTTCTGCTTCAACTTAAAACTGTCTGATGATTGAACGCAATCTTCTATTCTAAAGGGAAAAATATCCAAAAGCACAAGGATGATCTGGATCGATAGCCATTTGAAATAATTACATTTACTGAGTATCTGGAATATGAGCAGGCACAAATTGTGTGCTTTCCACATTTTATATACTCACTGACCACATCAGTAAAAAATATTCAAAAGGGCAGTATATGCAACTGAGTTAAAATTATAACAATATGAGATAGAAGTATAAAATGTCTAATATGTATACACAGATATAAATGAATATACATTTTATATGAAAGAACATAACATTAAAATATAATTTTCTGAATATAATATCTCTCCCATTTCTCTTCTTATTATTATATCTCCCCTTTCTCGTTATATCGCTCCTTTCTCATTATGACCATCCATATCTATCTTATCTATTTCTCTTCCCCTCTCATTATTTGTATCTCTCCCCTTTCTTTTTATCACTTCTCTTTCTCATTCTACCTCCTCTTTCTCATTATCTCTCCCTTTTCTCTTTATCTTCCATCCTGTTTCTCTATATGCCTCTCCTTTCTATTTATCTTTCTTCTTTCTTTTTATCGCTCCTTGTCATGGAAGCCCCTTAAACACCAGAAGCAGAAACAGGTACCAAAGTCTCCCTATCTAAATGATAGAGATGTGACCTATTCTTACTTCTCAGCTCAGAGGAGATCTTATGTTATGATTCTGTTATGGAAATCATATTTCTCAAATCATAACTCTGAAAATGCTAAATGCTGCATCCCCTGTGCGACCCCAGTGCCTGTTCACCTGTAGGATTGTATGGCACCCATGACAGGACATCTCTCCCCTTTCTCATACTCTCTCATATGTCTCTTTATAATAGAACGTTCCTTTCTTTAAGTCTGAATGGATGACATCTTGCTCTTTGCACAGTCCCATTAATAAACAGGTCATCAGAGATCATCTGGTATTGTCCCTGTATGTACTTGTATATATCATATCCCCCTGTAAGATGACTTTTTCATAACTATGGTTGCATTCCTCTTATTAACTTTGTGGCTTGCCTTTGCACATTTTGAAGATCCATCACATCCTTTTGAAGTATGGGTGCCCAGATTTGCACTGCGTATCCAAGGTAGGGTTACCATTGACTTACACAGAGGCACAATTATACCTCTTTAATGCTTGACATCTAACCTCATTTACAGTATAATTTACACATTTATTTTCCCAAAATGCCGAACTTTGCATTAACGTGTTACGTGTCCTTCTGTCCCCAGACTTCCAATTGGACAAATCTTCTTGCTGGGAAGTCATGCCTAGTTCAGACTATATTACCTTACCTAATTTTGCCACATGGCTTTCAATAGCCACAGCAAGCTCATTTGTAATTGTAAGCTTGCAAGCAGGGCTCTCTCCACCTGATGCAGCGGTTTGTATTAGGCTGTCAATTCTCATCTTGTCATAGGGCCCCTAGAATATTGTATTGTATTAAGCGCTGCATAAATTGTTGGCGCTATATAAATAAAATATAATAATAATGATAACAATAATAACATTAAATAACAGTGGGTCATCACAATGTAACAAGAGATAATCTTCCACAGGCAGAGCTGCTAACAATTTACAAACAGAGCTGTGACTGCAATCACAATGGAGATTTCTATGAATGAACTAGAATGTTTTTTTATTACAAGAAAGTAAGTCAGGGGTAGACATACTAATTTAAAAGTTGTTAATGTAAGCCAACAATAGGCAAAGGGTAATGGATAGAGGGTGCTACAATAGTGGGAAATGAGAGGGGTTCCTGAAGCCCACGGGGGCCATAATGGACTAGAGTAGGCCCTGACAGAGTGCTGAGCAGGGCTAGGCTAAGGCAGGAATTGTGGATTTTAGGGGAGGAGTTTTGATAGGAGGATATTTAAGTTTGGTGATCACAGGGGAAAGGATACCTCCCTCCCCTTATGTGGTTGAGTTTGTGGAGTGGTGTTGCACATTAGTCACAGTCGTGGGCGGTAGCTTGCCAGGCATCTAAGGGGTTAATGTGGTGGTATGATCATTGGTGGTCATAACCGGTGGGAGGTTCCCTGCAAGGAGTGGTGCTCGGAACCTCAGGTCCAGGTTGGGGCATCCTGGTATGTCCCCTCCCAAAATTGGTGTGTGGTATGGTGCCTGGATAACTCGGTAAGCTAAGTTGGTTTTGGTTACGTCATTGTCTCTGTTAACTCATCTATGTTTATTATTTCAGGTTTTACGGGACAATGACTGTTAAAAAAAATGGCTGTGGCCTTTTCAAACCCATATTGTGTATTGGTGTTTTATTCAATTGAGCTGAGCCTGGCCTGTGAGTCCAAGCTACATCTGTCAAGATATAAGGGTGTTTGTGTATAGGGAACATGGAAGAACCCATAAGTAGAGGCTTGCACATTAAAGATAACTCTCATGATCTAGTTTGATAATGTTATAAATGTTGCTTTTATTTTTATTAAAAGTAATTAAAAATCTTGCTAATTTACATGATTTGTTGGGTAGTATAATTTATGTATTTCCCAGGAAATCTCATGATCATTTGATCCAAATAAGAATACAAATATAAACTGTGTCAAGTTGAATTGGATGCTTTCTGTGAAAGCAGAATCCATTCATTTCTTCAGCAATCCTACTGTGTTATTGAATAATTCTATGGCCAATTACCCTAAGAATGAATACTTTGTTTTCTTTGTGAACAGATATGAGAACCCCTTGCGTGCATACAATTCCATGCTGCTGAAAGTAATAATCCCAGTGTATCCCAGTGTGTATGCTACTAATTTTTAAATTATTAGTAGTAGAATTTTTGAGTTGTTTGAAATAATAATATGGTAAAGGGTAGAAGGCATATCAGTATTTGTAGAGCTGTGTATAAATTTAGTTCTTGTTGCCTGCTAACAATGGCATGTTCTGACCTAGGCTGACTATGCCTGCAGGTTGTTGGTTGGCAGATCTCAACCAATAGGGGCAGACCACTGTTTTGGGCAATTAAACTCCCTGGTGTACAATAGCTTTCAATAAAACAGTTGAGGTCAGAGATCTCCCATGGCAACTGACCTATTTATACTTTGTGTGTAAAATCTTTTACTTGTGTCCTGAAAAATAAAGAGGGGGTCTGGAATATAAAATTATAATGCAAACTGCATTAAACTATGTTTAAGGGTTAACAAAGCATCTTTCATGAAAAAGGCAAAATCTAACTGTATGTGTATGTTAGAGTTAGAGTGTGTGTGTATAAGTGTGTGAGCATGAATGTGTAAGTGTGTGTTAGCATGAATGTGTAAGTGTTTGTGTGTTAGCATGAATGTGTAAGTGTGTGTGGGTATAAACACACACTCCTCTCCCATGTGACAGCAAATAGATGGTCTCCTAGAGACAAAAGAAGATTGCAATCAGAATGAGAATCTCAGAGTAAAACTTTGATTTTCTTTATATGTTGGACAAGGGATTATAACATCTGGAGATTGCTATGGATTATTTTGCATTTCATTTGTTTACATTTTCTGTATTTTATCCTTGTTTATTTTAATACTGTTTTATATGTATATTTCTGTATCTCCTTTTACCAGTTTTTGTATAAAAAGCACTGTGGACATTTTATTCAGATTAAATGAATCAGTTGTGTGTTTTTTTGCTAACAATTTAAATTCTTAGCTTTTGGTAATAGCATGTTACTGTTTTTCTAGTTTGTAAGTTTTACTTTTTTGCCAAATTAGTTTTTTTCAGGGGTTACCAAAGCCTCCTTAGTTATTTTTAAAACTTTAGGTAGGACATGGTGGTGTTTTCGGGCTGGGGATTGAACATGTTTGGGGTTAAGGTGTTGTCAATTTGGCCCTGCTTGTATGGCATGGTTGGCTAGAGCTGCTTTGGCTATTGTCCTGGGTTAAGCACAGGCCCAGTTGGTTTAGGCCAGAATACATTGCTGCATAAATATGCTCATGAACATGCCCGCACAAAGAAAATATCAGAACTTGACCTTTAACTCTGTCAGCGCCAACTGAATAAACCTTCCTTCAGCACTGAAAGTGTTATCACTGTTGGGATTTTATTCAGATTAGAAATGTTTTCTGTTTGTTTATCTCTAAGCAAGGCAAAGCTATGCTATAACAAGAATTGGTTTCCTAATTTATCATATACATTGTTTTAGAAACAGCTATAAACAACCTTAATAGCTTGCTCATATAATTTGTAGTTCTGTGTTATGGGAAAAAAGAAAAAAAATATTTAAAGTATACGCAACCTGGAGATAGGAAATTGTTTTTGCTATAAGATATGCTGCAATCATACTATTTTGAAAAAGTGAAATAGTGAAACCACTACATGCAGTTACAAAACTGATTAAACCCATATAATATCCTGCAACGCTATATTTATGACCTCACTAGCACCCTGCTGCCTTGTTGATCAGAAATTAGGGTTTTGATATCGTGTTTATTTGAACGGACATAAAAAACGGAAATGATCAGGGATCCACAAACGGGTTCCACGAACACACAATTATGAGAAAAAAATTCCTTAAAATTGATGTTTATGTACTTTATCTCATAAAAACATATAGATGCATTCTTTATTTTTGTGTGAACATCAATACGAATATTATGGAATCATTTAAATACACAGATAAAGTCCAATAGCACTAACTTTAAAATTGTACATGAAAAAAACATACATCTTTTAATTTTGTCCTAAATTTAATAAAAGGTTTAATTCAATAAAAGGTTTTCCAGGATGCACCTTTGTGATGGGTTGCAGCAAGATGCCATGGGTGGTTGGAGAGATCTGAATATCCCTCCTGACTGGCCGAAAGTACCTTTTCCTGAGATGTTAAGCTCCCTCGCTTAAACCAGGAACATTGGAATATGACATCATATCAATTAGGGGCATAACTAGAAACTGCAGGGCTCCTGTGCAAAAATTGCCTGGGCAACATGTCCCACAGTGCCACCTTTGTCCCCAAACAGCTTATCAGTACCATCCTAACCCCCAAACACTCTACCTGTACTATATTTGCCCCCAAACAGCTGGTCTGTGCCATCATTGCCCTCAAACAGCCTGTTTGTGCCGACATTGCCCCCAAACAGCTTAACTGTACCTTCTTTGCCCCTTGCAACATACACTTTGGCACAAATTTAAGCATGCTAACACAAATACATATGCTAGCACATACAGTTACTCATAATCACTAACACACGTACACACTCATTATAACACACACACACAGTCAGTCTCACACCACTTATATATACACATTCATGCTCACACAAGAACACAACACATGTGCATACATGCTCAAACTTCATCTAACAACACTTACACATACATGCACACACACAAGCACTTACACATCTATGCTCACACACATGTATGCTAACACACAAACACATATTCATGTTTGTACATACCCCCTTCCTTCCCACCCACACCCTCTTACTTCCCCTGCAGGTTTCACTCTGCTGCTCGCACACTGCAGCCACGTTTTCACTGCGGGGGCCACGTGATGTAACTTTCTTCGACCTGGACCTGGAAGGGCCCTTTCTGAACAATTTTGAACCGGCACAAGGAGACAGGAACAACTCTTTGATGGGGTAGCCCAGGCTCCCTAGAGAGACAGGCCCCATCGCAGTTGCGACTTCTGTAATTACGCCACTAATATCAATGTACTCCATGTAATGCAGCTCCAGAAGCATGGCTGCAGATGTAGGCAAACTCATAATGGGTGTTGATGAAGCAGCATTTCTGATTTTACAACACACAGCAATAAATGTAACAATACATGTATGCCAATATGGACATGTCAAAGAAATACACACAAGGATGGGAGATGATGAAAACTCTTTTCGAAAAGAAAATGCAACACAAAGAATATGTTTCTTCTTTTTTCCAGAATCAGAAATACCAATTATGCAAAAAATAAATAATAAATAAAGTTTAATAACCATTGAATAACTTAAGCTAATTTCAATATATTATTTGTTTTGTCAAGGAAAGACAAAGGTTCCTTGCTAATAAATTTTGAACACTGATTTCTACTTTGAAATAGGAATGCAAAGGGCATCAATGAAATTATCTTTAGAGAATTTATAATGTTATTATATTTTCCAATAGACAGGATGTTTGGGGATTTCTCAAAAGGGAAGCTATCAGTGGGGTTGAAAGACATTTTTATAGGAGTTTTTTTTACAATGTAGTTGAAATAAAAGAATCTGTTTCCTCCCATAGGACAAGAGCACAAAAAGATGAATGTCATTTGTTTTCCCCATTGCTTTTTTAAATGTGCATAGATCATTAGTGCAAACATCACTATCAGATGTTCTTCTGACCCACTTCATCATGGGAGATATGTATAATGCCATTGAGAAGATGAAAGAAAACTGATGTACCATGGGAACCTATTAACTTTAACATTCACATACTGGTTTGAGAATGACTTTTGCACAAATGTATTATGTAATAGAATTTTAACAGCTTATTTTTGTCCACTGGGTAGGTTGCAGCTAGTATGTTAAACTAAGATTCCTATATACTAAGATATGTAAATGCCAGGGCCGTAGCACTCACCTCAGGCGCAGCTGCGAGGGGGCGATCAGCAGCTGCAGCCTCCAGGACTGGTTGGGGATATCACGGATTAACGTTGCCATTTAAACACATTGGGCCCAGTGTTCTAGGGGCTCTGTGGTAAATCACATTGCTGCCAGCAGAGCAGAGAGGCAGCCTCCTCTGGGTCGGTCTTCAGGAGACTGCCGAGGCAGCTGCACAATTGTGCTCTCCCCAACCACCCCTGCTCATCAGGCACCCCCATGGGCAGTGCGTGTCCGATGGACAGGGCTGGTTGGGGAAATCACAATCCCCCTCTAACTAGCACAACATTAGGGAGCGCGAGGTCTGTCACTTTAGACCTCGGCTTCCTGCTCCCTAATCACTACGCGCCGGGAAATTTTGCAGAGCGCAGGGATATGATGTCACCCTGGCGCTCTGCTTCAATAGCCGGTGCATAGTTATGAGGGAGCACTAAAACAGAGGCCTGGAGTCACAGACCTCGCACTCCTATTACAGGAATGGAAGCTGGAAGATGATAGAGGATGATGAAAGATGAGAAAAGTAAGAAATGGGGAGAAAGGGGGGTAAGGGCTGTGTATTTCTAAGCTTGTGTGTGTTTGTGTGTATGGAAAGTGTGTGTGTGTGTGTGTATGGAAAGTGTGTGTGTAAGCGTATGTGTGTGTAAGGGCAGTGTTTGTGTATATGCGTGTTTATGGGCACGTGTATGTAATGGCAGTGTATGCGTATATGTGTGTGTAAGGGCAGTGTATGTGTATATGCATGTTTATGGGCACGTATGTTTAAGGGCAATGTATGTGTATATGTGTGCTTATGGACACGTGTGTGTAGGGCAGTGTTTGTGTATAAGCATGTTTATAGACATGTGTGTGTAAGGGCAGTGTTTGCGTATATGCGTGTTTATGGGCACGTATGTGTAAGGTCAGTGTATGTGTATATGAGTGTTAGTCGGCAGGTGTGTGTTAATTCAGCATGTATGTGTAAATGTGTGTAAAGGCAGTGTGTAAGTTCAGCGTAAAAAAATAGGCGCAAAAGGAGCTAGCTACAGCTCTGGTAAATGCTATCTCTGTTTAGTAAATTTAGCTTTTATAACAAGTAATTCTAGTGGCAATTGATAAAACTTGAAGGATGTAGTACTGGTGTTGGCTAATTGGCAACATTGTCTTAAAACATGGACTCAGGAAAAGTTAAAAAAAATGGAAAACTGATAAAATATGGCTTTACAAATGCTATAATGACTAGGTTCAAATCTAAAAACTATACACTCCCTACAGAGTTCGAAACTACCGGAAGCAATGACAGCAAATAACACTGCATGACAGGAGCTTAATGAAATGGTTTCCATGGCTGGGCAGATGTACACAAGCCGATGATCACTATGCACAATGTCAAGCGTTGGCTGGAGTGGTATAAAGCACACCACCACCGTACTCTGGAGCAATGAAAACATGTTCCATAAAACCTTAGATGTGGCTATAAAAGACACAAAAAAGACAAGGAAAAAGGATGAAATAAACCATGTATGTTGATGGTTTCAGAGGAGAAAAAAACAAGGTCTCAGCAATTCGATGAAAGACAGATTGAAGAAGCTATACAACAGTAAATTCATAAATAATTGATTGTCCTGGAAATTTATGTTATGAACAATACACATAAGATCAGGGTCAATAAACTAAGGCATAACAGAAAAACATCCACAGCATTTTCTTTCTTTTTGATGGCCAGTTCTATGTCCAGCAAATGCTGTCTAATGTCCCGTACAGAGACCACTTATTGACTTAAAGGACACAAAATGGCCTCCTTTTTTAAGGTACTTGAGGACTGAAGTTGAGAAGAACTGTATACAACTTTTATTTATTCATGCCTACAGGCAGGCCCTAAATATTAGTCAAAAGTCACAGTTAGTCATATACTTCAACCAGCCAAATATCTGTGATAGAACAATGACACACAAGAGAAGTATCTGATTTATGTTGTTGTTCTTTTTAAATAAATCTAGCATTGGTTCAAATTTGAACTGCAACCCACATATATGAAAAAAAATATCCACAAAATATCCTAATATTCACAGAATAACGGGTACATATCTAAAGTTTGTTTCTCATGATGTGTAGTTGCTATTTTTGGTATCCACAGACGCATACTTACATTATATTATAAAACTGGCCAAAATAGAAGCAAAGAATTGAAGGAGCCATTACTATTTCACAAGATAATAGTTTATTTACTACTTTTGATATACCTTAATTATAGTGGTTGTTTATAATTAGGCAAATGAGGCACAAGTTATGAAGCAAAAACTGCTTCCCTGATTACACACATTTACAGTAATCAGGTAATTATATGACTAGCATGTTACTCACATAGCATAGTTTCTAATACTTGTCTACATTCCATCCAGTGATATATTTATATATTTATAAACAGGAATTTAAGGGAGCATTTATGAATTGCATGACATCAAATGGTGTTTAAAATGGGAAGACCCAATCCTGCCTTAAATGAAGGATTTTATGAAATGTATTCTACAAGTTGGGCTCCGGAGCCACTAACATGACATTTACACCCAGTGCATGGGTGTGCACAAAAAAGACATACTTAAGAAGTTCCATTCGGCATGATGGCATGGAATGCTGTTTGGGGTGAACAGGTTAAAAAGGTGCATATTGCCTGGACTAATAAGCTGTAGTTTCTGGGAACGTAAAGCCAAGTCCCCCCTACTCACTTTAACTAGAGCACATACAAGCAGTAACACACACTCACTCTAACACTACCACCCCTCCACATGCACTCACTTGATGTAACACACACCTCGTGTGAAGCCTGAGCGAATCTACAGAGCAGTTTGCACATGCAATTTGCCAGGATACTGCTGTGGCTCATGTAACATTGTGTTATATGACCCCCTCTGAGCCTTGCATCTGCAAGCGGGTGGTCCCATGTCAAACCAGCCCTGTTTCAAGAATTGGAACAACCTGTAGCAAAGTTTCCATGCTCCCTAAGTCTACTCTATACCTTTATTTCATTGATGCACTTGTGTCACCCATATTTATCTTAGCACCAAAACCATTACACAAACATTTTGGAGTCTCATACTCATTTACAGTGGTATGCTCCAAAATATGGTATTTTAGGTGTGATACTTGGCATCCAAATTCGCTAAAATGTCTGGCGACTGCGGAGTCGCTGTTCTTATTCCAAACATTGGTTTTATGTTGAGAAATTTGCTCTTTGAATGTTTTAACCATTTTCCCTACATAATCCAACCCACATGGTAAACAACATGACCAGTCAAACATTCAGGAGGTAAACTCAGTCGGACATGCGTAGCAATCTTTAATGTATACGTCTTATCCAGACAAAGGCAATACCTCTTAGCTTGTTCCACATCAAGTTGTATGAAGAACCTTCTTGCAGAACCTTTTTTTTCTTGAACTTCCTTTGCATAAAATCCAATCTGATAGATAATAAAGTCAATCTGTATTTGTCAATCTGCCAATCTATATTTCAGGATGAAAACTTCCAGAACATAGCAAACTATTGGTGTCAATGGATTTTCAGTAGATTTGTAAACTGCCTTATCCAAGAAATTCACTATGTTGCAGCCTCTCCAGTAAATTCAGTGCCAGCATGTCTACTATTTCAATATTGTTTAAGTTCTTTCCAAAGCAGAAAGCAGTCAGGTGTGTACCGCTAGCTAAAAAAATATTCTCAAAGTTCATCATGAATAAATTAGTATACGTGGGACTCATATTGGCCCCCCATATATGTACCCTGTACCTGTTCATAGGAACATTATCTAATGCCTAAATATATAATTTGTCAATACAAAAACGCAAAAGTCAGTACAAATTCTACAAATGATACAGGTATTCCTTTGCTACCCAGACCCAACATCCAGAATAGATATGGATGTAACATAAGGGTTTTTCAATTCATGTTATATATATTTTTAAGGATATTCTTTGTATCCTTGATATATGATAACCCCTTCACAACTAATTGTTTTAAAATCTTATCTAAGAGGCTTGGGGCTGGAATACCAATTCAGCCCTTGGCATTATAGGTCTCCCTGGTGGTTTTTCTAGATACGGATGTACCTACCAGAGGGTGTGGAGGACTGGAATAACAGAATGAGTGTTAATGAGTGCATTTATTCTCCAATAAAAAAAACAATTAAAAAACATATCAATGCACATAGGATGTATAGCCGGTCCTTCACTACGGAGAAAATAACTGGTTAATTTTTGTTTAAGGAAATTTTTAAAATTAACCAGTCAGTTGGCAACCTGGCCTTGTGCCACAACAGGGGTCTTGACATTCCCTTTGTGGCATGCGTGCCATAGGCTCACCATCGCTGAAGTAGGGAGAGCTCACTGTTTCTTGCCCACTGGCTTGGTTCTTCATAAGGGTATTGTAAACATGCAAGTAGGGACCTCTTTATCTAATATATCGATTTTTTCTTTTAATTCTAGTATAGTCATACTCTTTGAATGTACTATAAAAAGCTCTGTGTAAGTTTTTGTCCCTATATAAATAAAAGATAAAATAATAGTAGTCCACATAACCTTGTAATATTGATAAAAAAATAAGCGGAAAAAGGAGTAGAAATCTACAAATAAAAAGATTAAAAAACTTTTATATCTCCCATTGTCACAGTGTAATAGTATGCAACTACAGCTTCCTTATCAAATCTAAGCTAAATGGGTTTACTTGTTAATACTGTTTTTAATATTATTAAAAAAAAACGAAACTGCCAGAAAATAAACAAAACAGAAAATATGTGAAGCCCTTGAGACCATTCATCTATTTTCCAAGAACATAATTCTGTCTGCATATTGAAATCAAAAGTTAATTCATCATTGCAATCATTTTTCATCCAGCATTGGGATAACTCTTCATTGCAATTAGAGCTAAGGGTATAAACGATATCTAAGATGTAATAAAATTATTAATTACATGACCATTTTAGAGATATAATGTAGTTACTTTAATGTCTATTTCTATGAATGTATACTCAGCTGTCATTTGCATTTGGTCACATGTTGATTGCTGTCACTACAGTAGAATGTACTGTAAAATTGATCCCAACATACCGTATTTTTTAAAGAAAAAATATATGTTTAAAAAGAATACATATTTGTGGAATGGTAAAACAGTATTTTATCTAATGAACAGGAATACATGTATTTTAACATTTTTGGTATCTATTATACAGTTTATTCAGCATATGTTATATATAAACAGAAAACCAATAGCCATTTTAAGGTCCCCCCTTAATGCACCTTACTTATAGACATGTGCCTGATATGCCCCTCTGTCCTTGATATGGTTTATGATCCTTGATATGCCACTCTGCCCCCCAGATATGCCACTCTGCCCCTAATATGCTTTACAACCCCTGATATGCTTTATGCCCCCTTGGTATGACACTCTGATACCCCCAGATATACTTTATGCCCTAGAAAACTTTAAAGACCTAAATGGGGGGGGGCGACCTATATTCGAGCCAATAAGGTATTTTGAATGGTTATTAAACAGAATTTTCATTGATTCTGTATTTAAAAACCTCTGATTTATATCATCCATCCATAGAGAATAGTGAATTTTTGTAGATAATAATATAGAATAGACTTGTGCATTCAGATCCATACAAATTGCAAAAGTCCAAATTTGACCTAAAATATGATAATCCAATTTAGCTACAGTGGTTAAGTAACTAACATGGATCCCAAACGTAACCTGTAAGAAGTATAAACCAGCTTGGGGAAGGCCCTTTTCTATTCCACCATGACAGCACCACCGTGCACAAAGTAAGGTACATAAAGACATGGTTGGATGAGTTTGGTGTGGAAGAACTTGTCTGGCCTGCGCAAAGCCCTGACTTCAACCCCATCAAACAACTTTGGGATGAACTGGAACGGAGATTGCGAGTCAAATGCTCTACTAGGTGAATGGGCACAAATTCCCACAGAAACACTCCAAAATCTTGTGGAAAGCCTTCCCAGAAGAGTGGAAGCTGTTATAGCTGCAAAAGGGGGACCAACTACATATTAATGTCTATGTATTTAGAATGCAATCTAATAAAGTCCCTGTAATGGTCAATGCAATGATAAGTATGGAAAGTATTTGTCGAGGTTTTTACCATTCAGGGTAGAAACTGAGGCAGCACCAATACTTTTCAAGGTAACTGACACAAAGCTACTCCCTCTTTCACCAGCTAGCTGTTGGAGTTATAGATAGTAGGACCATTATATGTATATTGACATCCATTATCCCAAAGACGTGATCACCTCACATGTGCACATTGTGTTTCACAGTAAAACCAGTGCTGCTCATGTGTAGCCAATAAAGTGCCAATCCGTTGTGACATTTGACAGGACTGTTGACAAGTTGAGGCATAACTCCTTGCAAAAGGCTGTTCCTTTCATATCAGGACAACTGGCAAAAAATAAATGCTGGTCAAAACATAAAATGATTTATCCCACACAAAGCCCTCTCACTCTTCCTGCCTGTGTGCAAATGGACAGCACTGGATTAATCAGGTTATATGCATTAGACTTGTGCATTCAGATTTGTATAAATTGAAAATTTGTCCAAAATTTGTGGGCCCTTTCACTGACACTCTCTCACACTCTCATTCTTGTTCATTCACACACACACACTCTCATTTTTTCCTACCTTCTCTGCCGAACACTTCCACATCTTCTTGTTCCTTGTCTTCTATCTTCTGTCTTCTCTCTTTTATCTTCTATCTTTAGCCTTAAATCTTCCAGTTGGGGAGAGGATGTCACCTGAAGTGCCACCATTATGGTGGAAGTTTGCGCCAGGTTATGTCCACAGAGATGAGGACAAAGATATAAGATAAAAGATGAAGAATAAGAAGGGAGGAAAACATTTAGAGAGCATTAAAGAGAGAGTGAAAGAGTATGAGAGTGTGAGAGAGTGAGTGTGAATGAGAGCAAATGTGGGCACCCGGCAGCAAATTTTGTTCCATAATTAAAAATGCCACCAATGTTTGCTCCATGTGCTGTTTGGTTAATCTGGCACTGGTTGCATGGGTTAATCTGACTTGCACACATGAATTGGAACATGCCTGCCCTTAAACAGGGGCAAATGGGTCTCCCACCCCTGGCCCCATAAGTAAGAAGGTCTGGATTTCATATGATTTCATATCCAAGCTCCCAGTGGTATTTGACCATGTCCCCTCTACATCCACTTCTCCTCCTATTCACACTTAAGCCTGTCTGGGGCTAGCCCCATCCAGCAATCCTTACTAAGCCACTGCAGTAAAAAAGCCCCAAGTAGCCTACCCTGAATAAAGCTTCAGTGCCATGTTTGTCCTACTGAAAATATTTGATGTGCATCAGCTAAAGCTACAGTTCTAAATTGGCTGGAAGTCTTTACAACAAGACTCAAATTGTGAATGGCAGCATTCTCACCTTTCACCTGACAGCTACATATTTCCTAATTAGGCACTGAAACATATGTAAAAGAAGTTGGTATTTCATGAAGAGAGCCCGTTGCCAGTGTGTTGTCGGAAGACCTGAAACATACACCTGCAACTAGGGGGTTATTATTCCTTTTTTCATAAATGTTTCCATTCAAGTAACTGCAAAACTAAAGAGAGCATCGGCTCTCAGGGCATCCTGGATACTATCTAACATTAGCAACAATTATCTGTGAAAGGGGGTAATAATATGCTGGTAGTGCATGAAAAAATTTAATGGTTACCTTGTGTGCACTCTACACCCTATTTAGTTCTTCCAGATTATGTGAAGAAGACTATTATGGGTCACCGAGATACTCAGAAAACCAGGGCAAGAATTACGAAGTAAAATAAAAAATTATCTGTTCCAAACGTTTTCACCTTCATGTAGCATATGATTATGTTAGCAAATTATTTCTGAACATCAATAAAAAGCCTGTAATTTCCCCGGTCTTTTATAAAAAATGACAGGTAGGCCAAAGGTGATTTTTATGATGACAATTATTACTGTTTCAACAGAATATGGATCGACCAACTTTAAAACTCAAGTGTCGTATTTAAAATAATTCTAATACTGTGTTCAGACTTTGATTATTTGGAAAATGTGTACACTGCATTGACATAACTGAAAAGACATACTAAGTTTGCAGGAGCTTGGAGTTTCCACTCACCCATACACTATACATTATGACAGGTCAATCTCAGTAAACTTCTTTGCCAAGATGAGTTTGGTTGGCCATTCATAATGCATAGTTAATTCAGTGATAGTTCTTTAAAAACACCTCACCATGTGTGCTATGGATTTTGCTTCTGAAAATGCCTACTTCAGAGGCTATACCTCAAAGTTTGCATACAGCATCTTCCATTATTTTTGGACTCATTACATTAAAACCAACGAGAATGTGACTCCAACGCTTAACTTTTGTCACATCATAAAGGAACATGGAGGGATTTGCAATAAATGTTTTTATTTCTTTTTTTTTTCTTTTCATTTTGTTTTATTTTTGTTGACATGGAAAAAGTTGAGTATGAGAAATGTATAAGTGCTTCAGGGCCCCAAGGTCCTTAATCTGACCTTGCATGCTACTCAAAATAAATGTGCTATATGTGCACTGTGTACCAGCAAACCAAACGTGCGTTACTTGTGATTTTGCAGGGAGCTGTGTAAAACAAAATACAAAGTAAAGAAAATCAAACCTATTTTCCCTTCGGATTTTCCTTCGATTTTTTTTAATTGTTGTTTTGTGAAAAATACATGATGTTAAGAGGGTCAGAGCCAGTGTCAATATGTATAGTGATTATCAAACAAACCTACTTTAGAATTCTATAGATTCTGCTTGAGCTCTATAAATAAAATGCAATATCAATAATGTAATGCTTATAGAATTGTTGTATATTACACATTACCATATTACGCCATTTCAAAAATGCATCCCAGCCTGAGTTTAAAAATAAACCTGTAGACAAACAACAGATGATGAAGTGCCCTTTTCAAGTACAGCTGTGTTTAATGTTTTAAAGCTTCGGATATGTTGAAAAAATATGAAATGTTGAGGGTTACATACAGAGCAGCTGCTGTTCTTAAGTAGAAGAAACAAGAAATGTTCATGCATATGTTGATATTTGGAAGAAACATGACATTTCCATTACAAGTTGCTTTGTTTCCATCAAAACAAGTGTCCATCCCTTTAGAAAGCAGTTAAGTAATATTTAGCTCACACCATGGAAGACATTGAAAGAACCATATTCATAAAGAGCAATTCCGGTGCAAAGAGGTAAAGGTGTGGCAATTGTCCCATATTTACAAACGTGCCCCAGAATATTTCTATAAAAGGTATTTCCAACACTGTACATACAGAGGTACATAATAATAAAGAATAAACATATCTGCCATTTCATTAATTGTTTTAAACTTTAAAGCTAATTGAAATTTTACCTTTAAGAAACCTCACGTGTGCTGGTTGACTACATGTTAGAATAGAACAGTCCCTAAGGAAAGTTGCATGTGGCAAAATGTAATTTGACGAATTTACATTTAAAATGTCCCTTTTCTAATCATTTTTCCCCTAAATTTATGCTAAAATGTAGTTATCATTTTTAAATTAGAGTGCCGTCAATGAGTAATGTGTAAAAACCTCCAGTGTGTCACTGTTGTGGATTTATTTTAGTGTCTGTGGTCAGAAGATGAAAAAAAAGCTCCTTAGAGCCTTTCCATAGAGAACAACTAATATGATGTGATATCGTCTCCTTTTATTACTGATAAAGGCTAGTTCAGAGACTTGCGAAAGAGATCCAGAAATTTGATGTGGTAACGTACAGGAAATAAATATTTGATTCTTTGTGAATAAAATGTGATTCTATGAGGCTCTGTATGTGTTGTAAGAACATACAGGGTTCAAATATAAAACAAATATCAGATTTGTTCGATCTGTCAGGCCTTTTGTGTACAATCAATACAGGGTACAAGCTGGCAAGTAAGAACTCTCCAGAAATAAATGCAGCATTCTTCAGCCTTCCAAACTCAGTATACTGTATGCTACTTATTATGTAGTCAATGCCATATAAAAATAGCCTTATCTGATACATACAGTACTTAAGAACAATCTGAATGGCAAAAACACTACAGACTAAAAGCTATTTACAGACAAATGATCAATGAAATGCAATATTGATGTTAAAAATATGTTAAAAAAAATATATGTTATGTTTAATTAATATTGTTTACTAGTGTCAATATAAATGGATGGAAATTGTAGGTATGTAGAGACAGAAGATAACTGCTTTGTATGGGGGATGCAGGGGCCAAAAGGGCAATCGGATTCACTTCTCCCTGACCTAAATATATAGATATATAAATTAATGGCAGATAAGAAACAGTCAACCCATCTGGGGTGAACGATGGCTGTACATGTGTAATACACTTGTGCCTTCTGTTTTATACAAATTTTAATTTTAAATAATTTTGTTAAATTGTGCAAATGTTGGAAAACAAAGAGGGAGCTCCAATGAAATAAACCAAACCGAAGGCCAAAGTTCTGAATGTTTGTTGTGTTGGTTTTCCTTACTTGCTCTCTCATTCCTTCTCACTCTTGTCCGCTCTCTCCATACCTCCTCTAACAACCAATTCTGTTTCTGCAACAGAGCAGAGTCTCCGCATACACCACTGAGGCAACCCCTTCCCTCATTCCTCCAATAATTTAAGAGGGAGGAAAAAAATAAGCAACACATGAAGCACTGGAAAGGGAGGTGGTTGGAGAAATAATATAACAGACAGAGGAGGTGGGAAAGAGGAATCTGGTCCTCTCTGTCCCTCTCACCTCCTCCAAAGACGCTGCGTGAATTGTTGGCGCTATATAAATAAAAGATAATAATATTGGTCCAATCTCTGTCTGTGCCATCTCTGGAACAATGATCATGTAATCTCCACAATAATTACTCCTATACATAGTTACATAGTTATATAAGAAATGCGTCCATCAAGTTCAGCCTTTCCCATATTTGTTTATTTCTTGCTGTTGATCCAAAAGAAGGCAAAAAAACCCCAGTTTTGGCTCTTTCCAATTTTTCACAAACTAGGGAAAAAATCCTTCTTGACCCCAGAATGGCAGTCAGATCTCTCCTTGGATCAAGAAGCTGTTTCCCCATAATTTAAAAATTATATCCCTGAATATTATGTTTTTGCAAGTATACATCCAGTTGCTGTTTAAACGTCTGTACAGACTGTCTGTACAAAACTACCTCTGCAGGCAGAGAATTCCACATCCTTATTGTCCTTACTGTAAAAAACCCTTTCCTCTGCTTAAGTCTAAATCTCCTTTCTTCCGGTCTAAATGTGTGGCCACATGTCCTATGCATAGTCCTGTTTATGAATACATTTCCACACAATGGTTTGTATTGGCCCCGAATATATTTATATAATGCTATCATGTCCCCTCTGAGGCGTGGTTTTTCTAAACTAAACAGATTAAAATGTATTAAACTTTTTTCATAGCTAAAGTGTTTCATTCGTTTTACTAATTTTGTAGCCCACATCTGCACCTTTTCCAGTGCTATAATATCCTTCTTTAGAATAGGTGCCCAAAATTGCACAGCTTATTCAAGGTGTGGTCTTATCATTGATTTATACAGAAGCAAAATTATATTTGTATCCTGCAAATTGATGCCCCTTTTTATACATGACAATACCTTATTAGCCTTAGCTACTGCTGACTGACATTGCACATTGTTCCCTAGTTTGTTGTCTATAACAATTCCCAAATCCTTTTCATTTGTTGTTATCCCTAATTCACTGCCATTTAGGCTGTAAGTTGCAGTATGTCTAAAAAGAAAGCTGTCATTTAATTTCCTTCAGTTCTTCATGCAAGACCTCCATTGTAGTGCCTGGGTTGCGAGGGGGATAAGGCTAGATGTTCAAGGATAATTGCCCCAACACGAAAATTAGAAACTGATGTGGCCACTTAAGGGGAACAATTTCCTAAGTGAGTGCCTGCTACATGTGTAGTATGTAGCTGGCCCAAAAGGAAAAGGAGTGGCAACTATGTACTATACTAGTGGCTATGAGAGTTCCATTAAAGAGGAAAGCCACATGTTTAGCATTGAACACACTGGCTTCCTCTGAAATGAAGAGACAGATGCAAATCAGCAGCTTCTCTATCAAAAAAATATATATAAATACTCAAATCGAGTGATACTGTGTCTGGGGAATCCACTCTTTTGCAGGAGTTCCCTGGGAGGCCAGGTTCACGTAGAAGCAGACGAAAAAAAAAGACAAGGGGTGAAGCGAACAAAGAAGAAAGAAGACAGAAGAACCAGAAGAGGCAAGAGAAGAAGCAGAGCTGCAGGATAGGAGACAGTCCATGGAGAAGGTAGGGAGATATTAAAATATAGCGTGAATGAGAGTTTGAGCATGAGAGAGTGTGAGAGAGCATGAGAGTGAATGAGGATGACAAGTAATTTAATTTCCGAATGAAAAAGCCTTCTGAGAAAGGCCAGGGAAAAAAAATGAAAAATGTGTCTGAAAACAAGCCTAGAATTTATTTTTATTGCCTAAATTTTTTGTATGTTTTGATTGTATGGATCATGTGTAATCCTAAAGGTTATAGAATGCTCAGCAGGGAAGGTGTTAAAATCCAATACTCGTTTTAATACTCCTGAGAAAAAAGCTTAGCACACTGAACCACTGCTAACCCACTTAGCCACTTTCATTTCCATACTGATGTATTTTTTAATTACTACTCTAATGAAATCCTCAGTGCTCTCATTGTTAAAAATGCAATAATATATGCAAACACATATCATTAATTTACCTACTGTCACATAATTCGGAAGGTCAAAAGACATAGTACAGCAAATTCAAACACAAAATAATAGACCAAAAAGTTTACAATGATGAAACAAGTAAACCTGACATACAGTGGTCATTGGAAGTATGTTAAATGCATGCATGTTAGAGCAAGGAGAATGATACTACAACTCTTCCCCCACGTTGCCTAAAGTGGGTTTTGGTTTCATCTGGCTGCCCTCTTCAGTTTGCAACATTAACGGGTGCTACTTGAGACAATATTCTTATTGTAGGAATAAATTGTTAACACAGGCAAGACAAGGTAAGGCACAGGACATGCTCTGCCAGATGGACACATTGAGATTATACAGAATTGTACAGGACTAAATGTCCCCTAATATTAGAAAGAATGAATAACTGATAGCCCAGAGTAATGAAGGAGATTGTGCCACAGTACCATGGAACAGGGTAGGCAGTGGCAGACAAACACATCCAGCCACAAGATTGAATCCCTTCCACCATATTAGAAAAAAAGAATGAAGATTAAGCCACAGGGCAGGCACATACTGACTTCCCCACCGTATTAGAAATAGGCTTGATTACTCCTAACCGCATGTCTTTTTACCCCCACCCACGGGGAGGATCGTGTTATGGTCTCCCTAAACAAAAGCGGAACCGGCTACGTTTTCAACACAACTTTATCGATATGTATACGGAGGGTTGGAGACACACGAAACGCGGCAATATTAACAGAGGAGAAGCGGACAGCGCGTGATGACACACACGATGCGCGACAGCACGTGATGACGTACACGATACGCGACAACATCAATAGACCAGAAACGGACGGCGTGGGATGACGTATACACGGAAACAGCTATAAAAAAAAGTACAAAAACGGAACAAGACCACTTACCGGATTGATTATACTTCTACTGAAGAAGCCAAGTCGGCGAAACGCGTTTGGAAGGATCTATTTGGACTATTCTATATTCCACAATCGGTGGATTTTCCACACACAAGCTTGATGCACTTTGGGTGCATGGACTAAATGTGAGTGCATTTTTTACTGGTGAAATTGATTCTTTACCCAGATATTGCACTATTTTAGTTTATTTTTTAGATTCAACACAGAGATTATTAAAGATATTATTGCGTTCTACTTGGATGGGTCTGAATCATCTATTCCACTTGTGAGTGCAACACTTCACCTTCACATAAAATTGATTTTACACTCTACACTATATTGTTTTTGTTTTTTTCCCTTATATGTATCTGCGCCCCATAATTTTTTGGTTGTTTTGCTGGTAGTGTAAATTTGCAACTGTCTTGAACTGAATTAAAGGACAGTTTAAAAACAAAACATACTGCGCAAACGAACATTTTGTTGTCACTCACCCTTTTTCACTCTCTTATGCTCTTTCATACACTCCCACACTTTCACTCACATCACTCACTCTCTCTCTTATTCGCATTATCTCACACTCTCATTTACTCTGTCTGAATGTATCCCTGCTTTCGTTGCTGGTTGCTTCTGTGAACCTCTCTCCTTGCCCCGCTTTCTCTCTTGCCTCCTTTTTTGTACTTTTGCTTTCTTTCTTTGTTCGCTGCTCCTTGTGTGTCTTCTTTCTGACCCTTGCACTGCCCATACCCAGGAGGTTCCCCATTTCCCAAACCCGAAATAAAAGACAGACGCCAGCAGGATTGGATTTAGAAAAGGCCGAGACATTTATTTAAGAAATGTCTCGACATAACTTTATTTAACATCTTATAAATTGTAAAAAACACTTTAATAATAACTTCTGTATAAATACTATACAGTCTTCTGTACACCTGTGTACAAACAGCTGAGGGTTCCCAACCTAAACACAAACAATGGCTTCACACTACCCCTTCCGCCGCATACCACAATCGCCCAAGCAACCGCGGGTCGGATAGGGGAGCTCCACCTTAACGCTTTGGTTAATCCTGTACAGGGAGGGCATTAACTCTAACCTCTAACCAAACCATCAACTTGCCACTCCCATTATCATTCAAACTTCTCCAGGGAACTCCTCCGCCACAGCAAAGAAAACGGATCCTGCAAAAAGAAAGAGGGAAAGGGGGAAAGAAAAAACACACAGCCAACACAAAAACACAAAGCCAAAAGACAAAAAAGAGGGAGGGCGGGCGGGAAACTGCTCCTGTGGTGTTCAGTAATTGCCCCTTGCACGTGTGCTTAGAGGGGCTTTATAGCCCTGTCCCCTTCCCCCTACAGTCACGTTCCTTGTGACTTCCCCCTCGTTCCCTGTGCATTCTCACCTCGTGCTAACCCTTGCTGGTTAACCCTTTCCTGCCCTAATACCATGTGCACCGTCCTGTAGTGCTGGCAGGGTCATGTTCCCCTTACGCCTATGACTCCAGGGTTTTCTTTCCCCAAAATGGCGGAGCCTCCTGGCACACTTGGTCACTGACTGTCTCTCACTCCCGTCAGTCTGTGGCTGCTACTGAGAAGTTCAAATGGCATCAGCACTCATATGTCTATGTCTATACTTAAGACTTTACAGGTTCTTAACATTCATAAGCATTTTTGGTTACTTCTACCTATCACTCATTTATATCTACCCTCCTACACAGTCCCTTCCCACTTTACCTCATCAACCAACAAATTTGCCCTTCAGGCAGGTAGTTAATAAAAATTAATCAATATGATAGGTCTGCTACCTGTAGCACGGATCTCGGATTCCATTAGTTTCTCAGTTTTAAATTAATTATCTCTACATTTATTTCAAAACAAAAAAAGCTCAAATTAATTTTGAATTAACACTTCCCCTTTAACACACAAAAGATGATGTAAACCACACTCCTGGCCAAAGGTTTTTTATATGCAAACAGTATCCTTATATTTTATTACTTTGCCTCAATGCCATATCATTACGGCTTGAACTATCCCTGTTAAATGACATTTCTCAATCATATTAATGCTTTCTATTGATCAGCGGGATTGTTTTTGCTTAATAAAGCCTTGAGATATACCTTTATACAACTCATAACTTATCTGAACATGGAATCCACTCTAATATTATACCTACAATGCATCAGGTATTTCATATAACAAGCCCCAAAGCACTGCAACATATAAAAATCTAATTAATACTTTTATATCACAGTTATAATAGGATTATACCTAGGATATTAATCAATGTGACAAAACAAAAAAGTAATTGGCCTTATTCAAGGACAATGAAAACACTAGTGGCATTATAACGAGTTAGAAAGCAAAGTAATTGGCGCACACAGATATTGAACATCTGTATTGTTTTTACATAGTAAGCGCTAACTGAATATTAGAAAATAGAGAAATAGGCACAGTGGAAAGTTAATGATCCTCATGTCCTTTATTCTGTAACCATAGATCTTAAAGGGCCACCATTTTTGCTATATTTTTTTGTAATACATTAAGCATATAAGTAACACATACCTAATGTTTTCACTAAAACCTCTCTAAATAATACCCTTATCGCCTATCTTTATGTTTCATTTGAGTACTCACCTACTTGTGAACATCTGCTACTTGCTAAACTAGTCTTTGCGACCTGGACGCCTCCTGGAGATTGTAACACAACATCGGTTACATGACATGCAATCTAGCATGAAATGTAATTGTGTAAATATAGATGCCAAAAATAATCTATGATATACCACATGCAAGCTAGCTTATTTTCAATAATATGCGGCTTCATGTATGGGCATACCTGGGAACGCTCCGGGTTTTGCCAGGAGACTCCGGGAAGCGCTGATTCTCCAGGAGAAGCGCCGCTATTCCGGATCTCCGGGTGGACAGCAGAACATATGCTTTAGACACAGTGATGTGAATTTTGCATATATTGGAGTCAATTGAACTGAGTATGCAGATTGAGTATCTGAAATTGTAAATAAGAGCACTAATAGCAAAATCTGTTTTTAATGTTCTGAACGTTTTTAAAAGTGTTATGCTTGTCAAAAGTAAAGTGGAAATAAAAAAAGACCAAAGAGCTAGAATGACACTGAATGATAAAGGCTTCTGCTTCTCGCCATTCTACTGCCTATCATCCACTCATGTTTGAGACCGGTAACACTTGAAACAGAGACCTGTGTGTTTGCTTTCTTTCTTCAGGTATCTGCCAAAATCCATTGGAGGCATCAAGAACTGTAAACAGCTGGCCACCTGCCATCTACCCTAAAATTTCATTCCGTGTTGGTATTGGTAGTGGTCCCTTTTAATACTGCCATTTAACTCTTTGGGGTCCAGACGCAGCCTTAGGGATCCTTTTTGCGATAATAACCAAAGAATGAACTCATTCTGATGGTTCATGTACCTGCTCAAGAACATCCAACTTTATCAAGCGCTTTAGCTCTTTTTTTCAATTTGTGTCGTAGGGCTGCAGGTACTTTGCGAGAAGCATGAATCACAGGCATTGCTCCAGGCTTTAAGTTAATGTTGTATTGAATGGGAAGTTTCCCCCACTGACACATTTTTATAATTGTCAAGTAAGGTAGCAATGCTCTTATGCTTCCGTTCTGTAATCTCAAAGAGTTTGGTTACCAGTCCTCGCTGCTGTATAGATTGTAATCCAGAAACCCAATACAAACAAATCAATTCAATGTCCTCTCTACCCGTTTCGCCGACAAGAATATGCTTCTTCAGGAGAAAATGTATTTGTATCCTTCAACAATGCTTGAATGCAAGGGAGAGAAGAAAGAAGGATGTTAGAGAGAAAATGAGGGCAGGCACAATAAAGAGAAAACGAGAAAGGGGAAGGAGGAATAGGAGAGAATGAGAGCAAAGTGTAGAGTAAGAAGGAATGAAAAGAGAGAGAGGGCAACTTAGTGAAGAGGCCAAAGAGGGGGAGCCACGTCATCTCAATGATGGGCACGTATGCCACTATATATACCGTTATGTATATATATATTGTTTTGGTTTAGAAATCCTTAAATATGAAATAGTTCCCACATCACTTTTAATATTAGAAACTAATTGAGCTAATACAAACCATAAAGTAGTTTCCAAACTTCTATTTCATTTGCTAATTACATTGGTAAATGACATAGTAAATAATTTAATGAACATATGCATAAATTAATAGTCAGGAACATCTATCGCAATTCCATTTAATTAAATGTGAAGTAAGCTGTTAAGACACCATGTTGGGAACTACAGTAGCTGTCTCAACATCCACTGTCTGGCAATACAGCGTGAATCTAAATGAGTCTGAGAGGCGGGATGGATGACAGGGAGAACGGACTGACATGTCTTGTGTAAGATATCCCAAATTAAGTGCTAGCTGAAATCTGCAATGCAGAAACTCAACTCCTAGTCGGGACTTAAATCACAAATTCCCTGCTGCGAGATCCATTCTATAAACAACATACTTAACAAATATTATATAACAAAAAATATATATACAATATTTGTGTATTACTGTAATAATACAGTACTAATACAGTAAATTTGATGTTTTGAATATTAGGAATATTGTGTTTAAGGCCTAATATCAACCATTAAAAGTTACAAGAGTCATTTTATGCACAAGTTTAGATATGTTCATCAGTACTTCTAATGGCACCTTAGACTACTGGGGTATGTCTTATTTGATAAGATATCTTATTTCAGAAATGTTTTTATAGGGCTTATACAGAAGCCGGTGACAAAGAATTAGACCAACTTACCTGTAGCTTATGCAATTTGGGGTAAATAAATATATCTTAAAACTAAATACTGCTAATAGAAAAATATATCATTTATATTGTCTTCTAATATATCCAATATCCGCATAATATTACATAGTACATATATTTGGATACCAGCACCAGTTCAACCTTTTTGTCATACAAAATAGTGTTGTGTTTGTTGTTGTAGCAGTATAACTCTGTATCAAACAATTTGAATTGCCTTAAAATTGGTGGTAATTATGAAAACTGTTCATGTTGATGGTACATAGTATAGCATGTCATAAAACCCATAGTGATCATATCGTAGATGATAGAGTGAGCTATTTTTGGAGAAAGAGAAGCACAGGGCACAACATTTTGGGAAAGAATATTCATTTTCTGTAAACGCTTTAGCAAAGTTACAAACCTCTTTCAAGCTGCCAATTTAAATTGAGCATGCTGCACCACAATTATGTAATTATAAACATATCTAAACTCTACTGGGAAAAATAAGATGATATAGAAGCGTGTCCAAAATTTGAGTTAAATGATGTTTTTTTTAGTCAGTATAAAATAACTGTGCAGATGGTATGCACAATTAATATGTTGTTTTGTGAAGGACAAAGTCAGTAGCATCACTACAATTCTGCCAAATGACATTTGTGCTATCAACATGCACCTGGCAGCTAGTACATTAAGAAAACAATGCATTTTAGCTGATTGATGAGTATTAATTTATATTCTTTAGCAGTGCTCAACACATACTACGATCACAGCTTTATTTCACTTTACTATGTACTTTATCTTACTCTGAATCAGATAGCTAACTATTTAAACCAGTTCTATTTTATGTGTAGTGTTTTTTCTCAGTGAAAGTATTTTATTAGTATAGTTAGTGCTAGACTTGTGCATTCGTCTTCGGGCGAACATGAAAACGAGCACGAAGAGGCCGTTTTTTTGTTCGTTCCGAAGGAACGTAGAACAGAATACAGTGCCGGCAAACCGTAGGCGAAGACGAAGACTCACAACCACCAAAATTTCAAACAGGAGTGAGCTGATCCTCGTCTGTCCAATCAGCTCACTCTTGTGACGTCACGCTAAGGGTCTCGTCCAATGCCTGTGCTGCTGTTTTTTGAATTCTGAAGGCGCCTATAAGAACAGAGGCTTGCCTGAGAGATCCATTCATTTTTCGCTGTGACTGCTTTGGCAACACTGCTGTGCTGCATCCGAGCGTTACAGAGAGAGATTGTTCTGTTCTGTGTGAGACTGGTAAGCCTTAGCCTGCCATTTCTCACTGTGTACTTCATCCTCACTTCAGTGCTACTTAATTAATATATTTAATAATAATAATTTGATTAATTTAATTTTTTTTAATTTAATTTGTCATCAACTTTAGTGTAAGTGCTGTTGAGTTGACAGTGCACCCAGTGCCTCAGTGGCACTGGGGTGCCCTTGCCCTGGGCTGGCACTAGTGCCTATTGCCTGTCCTGCTTAAATAAATTAAATAGAATTTATAAATTACAATTTAATAGAATCTATAATTTAATAGTTCATTATAATATTATATATATATATATATTTGTCAGTCATATATATATATATACTATAGTATACTAGTGTAGAGTGTACTGTAGACATTCATCTACTAGTGTCTAATTTAAAATCAGTAATATTAATTAATATAATTAATAATTGAATTCATTATAAAATTATATATATATTTGTCAGTTATAGTTAGTAATAGTATACTAGTGTAGAGTGTACTGTAGACATTCAAGACATCTACTAGTGTCTAATCTAAAATCAGTAATATCAATAATTCTTAATCTTAATAGTTAATTAAATTAGCTATAAATAAAAGTAATAATATTAATTAATTACTACTAGCGTATAGTTCAGCTAATCTTATTAGTACTGGTGCTGCAGCGCTATAGTTTGTGCTTTGTTTTAGCAACAGTAAGAGACCAAGTCAATTTTTCTTAATTAATCTTTCATTTTATTTCATTTGTTTTGCTCACCTCAGTCCATCAGTGAAGTGAACTTGTTGGGCTAGTGAGTGCAGCCGCATAAGTGCTGTGTTTTTTTTTGATCAGCAAGCAGTGACGTTAACTGTTTTGCAAAGATTTTCTCATTTATTTTACATTTTATTTCAATTTTATTAAAAGTACCCTTAGTGTTTTGCTCACCTCAGTCCATCAGTGAAGTGAACTTGTTGGGCTAGTGAGTGCAGCAAGCAGTGAAGATAACTGTTTTGCTGTGACATTTTATTTTATTTCTAATTCTTTTCAAGAAAAATTGACTGTGACGAGCTGTACTAAGCAAAGCTTCAAGCTACTAGCTGTAGTACTAAAATAATTCTAATCTTCTTTAATCTTAATCTATAATATATTATAAATAATAATATTCTAATTCATAATCTATAATATAAGTAATTCTAATTCTAAATTCTAATTCATAATCTATATTCTTCTATCTATAATACATAATATATATTAGTAAATTAGTTCTAATCTATTAATATTATATAACTTAATATTAATTAAGAAATCATATACTTAATCTGATTTAACCTCACTTTAGCTTAGTGGGTTTGAGAGCGTCTGCCTAGAGGTAGACTTATAGTAAGGAAATATAGCTTTAGGCTAGCATAGTAGTAGGCTAAGCTCTTAGGCCCGTGTAAATTCAAATTAAAAATAAAATACTGCTAGTTATAAAATAGTTAATCTTGAGTTAACAATTTAAATAACTTTAGCACTTTGGCAGATTGCACACAACAGCACAGTGCAGTAGTGCATAGTTTTACTTAGTAGCACTGAAGAGAACTTCCTCTATTTTTTTTGTCTTTAATTTGTTTTTCCTTTTTTTTGTTTTTATAGTTTTTTAAACACTACACTACACTACACTACACACACAACACAAAATTTGAAATGGATCCTCCTTTTGGGACTAAGGAGGGACAAGCTCCATCTACCACCACCACCACCAGCACCACCACCAGCGCCAGTTCTAAGATGCAGCCTTTGCGTCAGTCTAGTCGGCCAAGTAGGCCAAGCTCTCGCTTATCATTTGGGGAAGCATTGCTTGAAGGATTATCAAGTAAAGGAAAGGCACCAAAAGCAGGCAGTAGTAGTGCGGCTAGGCCTACAAGCTCTATGGTTTTTTACGGAAAGCCTAAAGCACCAGCAGCACGTTCAAAGTTAAAGGGTAGCACAAGTAGTACTAGCCCAGTGACTAAAAAGAAGTGCCTTTTGCCCCAAGCATCATCTTCCCCATCCACAAGCAGCATGCACGGTACCAAGCAGAGCCAAATTAGCAGCAAGACTCAGAGGGGTCCCAAACCAAAGCGATCTCATTCCTTTGTAGGGAAAACCACCACCACCCCCACCTCTACCGCGTCTACCACCACTAGTGCTGCGCCTACTGTTCCCACCGGTACCGCCACGCCATGTCCTCCTAGTACCTCTAGCAAGCCACCAAGTCCTTACAGTATTTTTGTAAAGACAGTTAGAGAGATGGCTACACATAGTACTGGAAATCCAGCTAGCGAGGTACCAGAGGAGCCTGAGACTGAGAGGCCAAGTGTAGAGTCTGTTCTTCCTGCTCGCACTACTACTACTACTAGTCACGATATCAGTCTTAGCTCCAGCCTAGCAGGAATTCCATTTGATCTGGCTAATGAAGAACTAGACTATGAGCCAGAGGAAGTAGAGGAGATTAGTGGCCAGGAATCAGATTCCTCAGGGAGCAGTGTACAAATGACTAGTGCACAATTTTCCCCTGAGCCTCCACCTTCTCCGCTGCGATCATCACCACCACCAGCAGCAGCAAAACCTACCAAATCTGCTAGACTTCAAGCAATTAGCAGTCCCACTATGGCCAGTACTGGTAGTACCACCAGTGCCACTACCACCACCACCACTAGTTCTGCCGCTGTTCATCCACCCCGAGCAGTACAAGCAGCACCCAAGGCACACCCCAAGGCTATGCGCGCCCCAATTTGGGAGCACTTTGAAAATGTGGAAGAAGGGCGCTATGGAAAGTGCAAACACTGTGGGAAGCTAATAAGCAGAGGGAAAGTGTCTGGCCATTTCACCAGTGCTAGCATGAAGCATCACCTCAGCACTCAACACAACGCTGTGCTATTGGGGAAAGATGCAGAAGTAAAACGTAGTGCAGGCAGTGGTAAAAGCCCAACAGCTGCTTCTGAGCCAATAGCAGCAGCTAGTGCTGGCAGCCAGAGACCAAGGCAGGTTGGAGCACTGCATGCCCAGCCCACCCTGGAAGAATTTGGGGCATTCCACTCCAAGAGAACGATGCCCAAACAGCAGGCCAATAAAGTAACGCGACTTATTGGTCAGTTCATTGCTGTTGGAGGGGCATCCTTCTCCATGATTGAAGGGGAGCCTTTCAAACAATTGATGGCGGCTGTGGCTCCACAATACACAGTTCCATCACGTTCCACTTTCAGCAGGAACATTGTCCCCTCGCTGTATCGGTCCTGTGTTGCAGCAGTGAAAGAGGAGCTTTCCAAGGCTGCTGGTCAGTGTGTTCATTTCACTACAGATTTGTGGAGTGCACCTAGCGCCCAGCATGCCTTTCTTTCTTTGACAGCACACTGCTGGCAGCCCGGTGTGTCTAAGGAAGCTGCTGCAGCAGGCTACCGATCATTCCTTCTCCATGCAGAAGTGATGGATGAAAAGCACACTTCCCAAAATATTCTGCATGCGATTAGGAAAATGTTTAGCCTTTGGGTGGGAGCAGAGGCGGGCACCAATGTTGAAGTTGGTTTTGTGGTAACTGACGGAGGTGCCAATATGGTGAAAGCGCTGCGAGATGGTCATATTGTTGGTGTGCGCTGTGCAGCCCACATCATCCATCTTGTAGTCAAGGCAGCAATGTCAGAAGGAACTAATGTGGCAGCAGTAGTTCTGTCCCGCTGCAGAAAGATCGCTGGGCACTTTCACCATAGTGTTAAGGCTAGCCAACTTTTGAGGGAAGAGCAAGAGAGGTCAGGTCTTCCCGTACACTGCCTACGTCAGGATGTCAGTACACGGTGGAACTCCACGTTAGACATGCTGGAGAGGATTTTGGAGCAGCAGAGGGCAATCCATAATCTTGCCTCAGAGCACAATATTGGGATTACATCTCCATTGAATAGGGAGGATTGGACAGTGATCGCCCAGCTAGTGGCAGTCCTTAAGCCATTCAGGGATGCCACAGAAAATTTAAGCTCAAACACTGCCAGTCTGGCCCAGGTAGCAGCAAGATGGATGTGTTCCTTGAAAACCGTGAGGCTGTTCAAGGTGGCACTCTACATCCTGACGTAGCAGCCATAGTCAGGAAGCTGAAGGATCTGCTAAAAGTACACCTTCGCAAACGCATGGAAGAGAGTCCCGAAATGATGCTAGCGTGCCTTTTGTGATCCAAGAATTAAGGGAAAGCTAGCTTTGAAATTTAATGTTCTTAGTTCTTAGGAGCAATTGGTCAACAAGGTGCGTGACTGGCAGCGTAAAATGGGAATGCTGTCCGAGGAGGGAGAGGTGCAGGAGGAGGAAGAGATGATGTGGTCTGCTACCCCTAGCAGTAGCATCAGCAGCAGTGCCACAAGCAGCACAACACAGCTGAGTGGAGCAGCTGCGTTTTGGGAAGAGGCACTTGGCAGTATAGTTGGACCATCTGACAGGGCTAGCAGCAGAAAGGAGAGTAGTGCTGCTGAAATGGTCAAACTTTACCTCTGTGAAGTTCCTTCTGCGCATAATGTTGATCCTCTTAGCTACTGGGATGAAAAGAAGAGTGTGTGGCCTGCACTCTCATGGGTTGCGCAGCAGCTTCTATTATGTCCGCCAACCACTGTTCAAAGTGAGCGCGTGTTTTCTATGACTGGAAACATACTGAGTCCACAGCGCTCACGCATGGCACCTCATCTGATGGAGCAGATTGCCTTTCTTAAATTCAATCTGCCCAAATTGGGGTACCCAGCTCTTAGCTTGGAAAGTTAAATTTTTTCTCTCTAATGTTTAAGGTAGTTTCTCCCCCTGGTTGCACTTGCTGCGGTGTGGCAATGCCTGCTACCTCCGCTGGTGTAGCCAATTTACGCTAGGGCCTAGTGTCTGAGCTCTGTAAGTCCGCTCCCAAACGACTAGGACTGACAGTCTTTGGATGCTTTGCCCTGGGGTGAAACAGGTGAGCGGGTCGTCAATTGCCCACTCATTCACCTTTTTCAGTTTCCAATGCTGCTGCTGGTGGTGGTGCCAGTGTCTTTTGCCAGTTCGCTTCCTGGCTGAAATCATGCCTCAAATGTCCCTAATGGAAAGGGTAGTTTCTCCCCCC